>CM069907.1:93940855-93975855 GCA_036172215.1 Camellia granthamiana
ATGAACATGAAGAACATGGAAAACGTGAATGCTCAATCACAACTTGTTATTACGAAATCTAGGGTTTCATGAGATGAGTTCGAAAACATGGACCTGGGTACCCATACTTGAAGATCTTAAGAAAACAAACGCAAAAACATGAATCTTGATGCAAGCTTTCGGATCAAACAAGGCTTTTATCCAAGAACACATGAATAACACTTCCTCTTTCTAAAACCAAACTTTAAATCAATGCATGGCTTACAAATCATGCTCGATCATGCAATGCAGCTAGATGAACAATAAGAACAACAAGAGTAGATCAAGATTCTAACCTCAAGACACGAATCTAACGGCTCAAGGTGTGAAGATCAAGCTTGGAAATTTATTCCCTCTCTAAGAACTCCTCCTTCTTCTTCCTAGAGCCTCTCTCTCTAAAAGACAAGAATATGATACAAAAATGATGTGTTTCTCAACAGCTCACTGACTTAACCCTCTGCTGGGACACGTGGCATCGGCTGGTTGGCTCTTCTCAAAAGGGTGACTGAGTGAAAAGACAAGACTATGACAAAGTGTGTTCAACAAGCAAGATGGCATAGGTACTCCGGCAGGTAATGATCTCGGCTAAGGACCAGGCTTCGGCAAGTAAGGTCTCAATGATCTCGGCTAGGAAGGACAACAGTTGACTTAGCTATGCCACACCTCGGTCTAGGTCATACCAATCCAGGAAGATCACTAGGTGCAAGGGTAACATCTCGGCCTAGATAATACACATCTCGGCCAATATGCCAAGGTGCGAGTGGAGGTTAACCAAAAGATTCCAAGATAGTCCTAGGTATAAGAGACTCAAAGGTACGACTCAGGCTTAGGATGACCTCGGCTCAACTCACACCAAGCAAGGAACAAAGCATGCAGTAACACTTAAGCAAAACAAAGACAAGATTTGAAATGCAAGCTTAACAAGAAAAAATCATATAAATGCAAGAGAGCATGACTATGATGAAGTGAGGGTTGTTACATTAATAGATAGATTTGTGGTATTTTGGTTATATAAATACAAAACCTACATTTTTGAGCATATAGTGTACATCATGAGATTTGGGAGTTTAGGGTTCGAAATGTTGGGGGTTCAATTGTTGGGTTAATATGGTGGATTATGAACCTTAGGTGTATAATCAATGGAAAAATTGGAATAAAAAGTAATGGTTTAAGATGTTTGAATTTTTCTTGAAAATCTTAATTTTTCTTGAAAACCCTAAGCTGATTCATGATGATAATTAATGATTTTGCCCAAATTGAAAGTAGAATCATGAAATTGAGGTATTGAATTACATTTCTACAAGTTTAATTGAATTTTGGAAGAGGTTGAAAATTATGTTAAAAATTAACGATTGAACCTTTATTATGGACATTGTAAATCATGCTATAATGTGAAAGGAAGATTGGGGAAATGATTTATTAATGATATAGATGACATGGGCCTTGGGGTGAAATGATGAAATAAAGGTTTAAGAGTTCACCTTGAATTATGTTGAATATGTTGAATTGTGTTGATTATGTTGAATAGTGTTGATTATGTTGAATAGTGTTAATGATGTTGAGTTGTGTTGAATGATGTTGAATCGAATTGTGTTGGACTATGATGAATTGTGTTTAAATCATGTTGAATTGTGTTGGGTGTGTTGAGTTTGAATTGAGTCGTGTTGGGTCATGTTGAGTTTGAGTTGAGTTGTGTTGGGTGTGTTGAGTTTGAGTTGAGTTGTGTTGGGTAGTGTTGTGTTGGTACCCGCGCGGGGAGTTGAAAAATGCTTTTTTCGGTGCCCACGACCGTCCATATAATAGCCGGTAAATGTGGGGGATAGTTTTAAAAATTGAAGAAAAAGGTTTTTGGGGGCCCACATCCCGCCGTATAGTAGCCGGCAAATGTGGGGTGTGGTTTGAATTAAAGGTGCCCAATTGCCCTGTCTAGGCTTATCCCTGGACGAATGTGGGAAAATGTTTTTGGGTGTCCACACAATCCCGCCGTATAGTAGTCGGCGAAAGTGGAAAATGATTTTTGGGTGTCCACACAGTCCTGTCGTACTGTAGCCGGCAAAAGTGGAAAAACATATGGTTTTCGAAAATGTTTTGGGTGCCCACATCCCGCCGTATAGTAGCCGGCAAATGTAGGGGATGGTTTTAAAAAGTTGAAAAATGATTTTTGGAAAAACATGGATTTTGGAAGAAAATGGCTTTCGAGAAAATGGTTTTTGGGACTTCACTTTCTACCATATAGTAGCCGACGAAAGGTGGAAAGTGTTATGAATTGGGTGCTCGCTATCTCACCGTAGTAAGTCAGCGAAAGGTGGATTGTGTTGAGATACATGTCGACAAGTGTGTTGAATTGATGATGTTATTTGTGACTTGTGATGAATTTGTGAAATTGCGTATTGTTGTGTAATTTGGTTTAAAGAGGAAATGTAAGGGGATTATGGATTGATGATGGTGAACTTAATGAATTAGTTGTGACCATAAAGATAAATTATGGGTGTTGTTCTGTAAATAAATTAGGGAACTTAAACTTGAATTTATGGAGTTCTAAATAATGAGTAGAAAGGAAGAATTAACAAAGAGGAATATTAAAAATGGAAATTAAATGAGAAATATTTTGGGAATTGGTTAATAATTTTTAAATGATGTTGTTTCTGAAAATATGTTTGTTTCACAAGGAACTATGGTTTTCTAAAGTTAAGGGATGATTTCTAATGGCTGAAGGTTTTTCTTAAAAGCATTTAAATAGTTTTTGAAAAAAAGGTACATTACTTATGATATTTTGAAATTATAAAATGTCACCCTACTATATGGTATCACCCTGTATGCATGATCATTTCTATCTGTGTGTTTGCTATTGATTGAGAACTATGAGATTCCTACTGGGCATTAGTGTTCACCCTGTTGTTGTTTTATCTTTTTCCAGGAAGAAAGCTTGGATTATTTGATTGAAGATTTATGGAGTTCTTGAGTCCCTTTGTATAACTTCATAGTAGAAGTAAAGGAAATGGATTTTGTATTTGTATTTATTTATTTGTAGCACAGCAGGAGATTGGCATTTATTGTTATCATTGTAATATTCATTGAGAGAGAGAGAGAGAGAACATGTGTCATTGTATTTCTATTACTCAAGGGTAATGGATGTTTGTATATATATATTAAAAAAAATGGACCTAATTTAAAGGCTTTGGTAATATTTTCGAGTAATTAAAATTTGGGGCATGACATAATAAAACTAAAAAATTACGAAAAACAAGAAAGTAGAACTTTATGAAAAGTTAATTTTGAAAACTGAAAACAAACCAGCTGAATAGTATTAGGGACAATTAGGGTTAATCATTCGTCGAATTATAAGAGAGGAGGAAAAGTCAAAATTTGACCCCATGAACCCCTAATAATTGAGGACCCTTGTCCTTTTTTCCTAATAAAATCATGGGTTCTAGATTAGAACTCTTCAAAATTGGGGTTCGTTTTTGTTTGGTTTGGGCTTTTAAAAAACAGTTTTCAGAAAATTTTATTTTTTTATTTTCTGTATTTTAATATTTTCAATGAATTTTTTTAATATTTGAAGTATTGTTTTTAGATTTTTAGACACATCGAACATAAATACACTTAAAATGTATAATATTTGTGAAAAAAAAAATTTTTAAATACACTAAATACCAAAAAATACAAAAAAAAATTAAAAAAAGAAAAAAAAAAAAGAAAAGAAAACTCAGTGAATTTTTTTTGTATTTTTGTGTATTTATTAATTTTTTAAAATATTTTTTCACATATATTTTATTATTTAGATACATCTAAGTAATGTGTATCTAAAAAAGTCAAAAAATTGTTTAAAATTTTAAAAATATTCACTAAAAACAAAAAAAAAATATGAAAACAAAAAACTCAATTTTCAAAAACTAAATTCAGAAAACTGAAACCAAATACACTAGTATTGGGGACAATTGGGGTTTAATCATTCGTCGAATTATAAAAAAGGAGGAGGAAAAATAAAAATTTGACCGCATGAACCCCTAATAATTAAGGACCCTTGTGCGTTTCTAATAAAATCGTGGGTTCTAGATTAGAACTCTTCAAAATTGGGGTTCATTTAATAATAGTATTGGGGACAATTTCGTTTAATCATTTGTCGAATTATAAGAGAGGAGGAGGGAAAGTCAAAATTTGAAGTTAACAGTGAAAGTTTTAATAGCAGAGTTAAGTTATGGATTAATGGGTGTTTTTTGTGTGTTGTCAACTCTCTCTCTCTCTCTCTCTCTCTCTCTCTCTCTCTGCTGGTTTATGTTTAACTAGTGAAGATGTCAGGTGAAGAAGAAGGTACGCGGAAGTTCGACGATTGGAGTTCATCAGTGGATTTTCTAAGAGACGGGCTGTGGGAGATTTGATCTCTGATGCTAACATCGATCTCTTTTTCCCAATCGACCAGTGGCCCTAGTCTCCGACACTTAATTTATTGGGCCTTTTACAACACATTAATACTACTAATACTCCAGCCGGAAACACCACCTCGTTGTCTACTTCAGCTTGTCTCTCTCTCTCTCCTCGCTAAATGTAAGTATTTATAATGAAATTTTTTCAATTAATTTTTCTAGACTGATGGAACTAGATTTTATGTATTAATTATTATGCTATTAACAAATTCGAATACTAAAGTAATTCATATGAGGTCACCAATACCTCTAGGCCATGTTTGATTCACAAAATTAATAGTGAAGGTGTTAATAATCTCATCAAATTAGTGTGGTATTCACTATCCAATTTAGGGATGGCAATATGAACCCGGCCCGACGGGGACCCGGACCGCCCCGTCCCAATAAATAGGTTTTTCCCCCAAAATTATTCCCTGTAGGGCCGGGGCTGGTATTAAAAAATGCATCCCCGATGATTTTCGTGCCGGGGACGGGGATAAATTTTTCGGCCCCGGCCCCGACTCCGGCCCCAGCCCGACATTTCCCCGAAAGATCCCCGCGTATATCCTATTTATATGTTTAGTTGTATTATTATATTTATATAACTCTATTTATATGTTTAGTTGTATTATTGTTGTATTATTATATTTATAACTCTCTCTCTCTCTCTCTCTCTCATATACATACTCTCATCTCAACTCACTCTCTCACTCTCTCACTCTCTCACTCTCTCGTTCTTCTCTCTCTGTCAACTCTGTCAAACCCATATCGATCCAGACCAGATGCAGTCTCAAGAACAGTCGCTCCGCCGTCCTCCGTCGGAACACTTCCTCTACCATCCTCCATCGCAGATTCGCAGCACCGCCGTAGGCCGTAGCACCTCCTCTCTCTCTTCTCTCTTGCCGTAGCACCACGGTTTCAGCCATGTTTCGGCGTAAATCTGAGTCGATCGACATGGATCCGTGCGCGATCCACACAGATCTGTGTATATGTATACATGTATGTGTGTGTGTGTAACGCCCTCAAAAAAAATAACATAAATCCCAACAATATAGACATGATATATATAAAGTTCCATATCCTTTCATTCACCAGAATTGTATTACAAGGAGTATCACATGTTAACAACAAAAGCAACTGCCCTAAGGGCTTACAGCTTTCCAAGTTAACACTTGGTTACACAAAAGTAGAGTACTAACTCATTTACACATAAAGCCCTTGGCTTGAATTTACATGTAATACAACAAAAGAAAGACAACCAAAAAGTCTGTCCGCCACTAGCCTCCCAAGCTAAGTCCTTGGAGGTGGCATGCTTCCTGTACCTGAAAATGATGTTCCCATATAGGGTGAGCCACAGCCCAGTAGAAATATACTAAACCAATTATGAACAATGCCTAAAAGATTAACAGTTGATAGATGGTCAACACTTTTACATTCATTCATAATATAACACAGTTCCAAGACACTTAAGTCTATATTTCCTTTCATTTCCATTTCTTTCCTTTTTACTAGCCATTTCATAACCTTGGCTCAGGACCTGGCCAAACATCACACATGAGACACACACTCATGCCAACACTTTTCACTTCATCAAAGATAAACATAACAGTTATATCAATACTCCCAACGACAAGCCTATCCGCTATGTCAACACTTCTAGATAAGCATACCCGCTCTATCTACGGAGTTCATCCCCTATCTCCTCCCAACAACATCCGGTTTAGAGGTTCATCCCCTATCTTCCCCTAAACCGTGGAGTACATCCCCTATCTCCTCCAACACAACACAATGCATATAAACAACAATTATACACATCACAAATCAACCCAATTTATTATTCAAATTAATCAATCAATGTAATTAGGACATCCTCCATAATTAACATCACAACCCTTAGGTTCCAATTTCACTAATGTTTCAACATTAATTCCATGTTTATATACCAAACATGCTTCTAGGTTTATCATAGATAAAAACCCCCAACTTTTATAAAATTACACAATGGCCCAAAGTTTCCCAAAATTACACAACAACTTCCAACATATCAAAATGCTAAAATTGAAAGACAAAACTCATAAAGAGGAGTAGGGTATCCCTACCTCAAAGAATGAGCTCCAAAGGAGATGATGCCCAACACCCAACTTGCTCCAAAACCAAATTTGTTCCGATTAAAACGAAGCCCAAGCCACCCTCTATCTTTTTAACAAAGGCCTTAGGGTAGGAAATCACCCTAGGTAGATCAAATCTTAGAGAGAGTGCAAGTGTAGAGAGAGAAGCTCTCAAAATAAGGGTTTGAAGAAGATGAAGTTAAGAAAAAGTGATGTTTAGTTCGGTGCTGCGTTGCTGATATAAACAGGCTCGCTCGAGCGAAGACCCCGTCGCTCGAGCGACCAGACACAACAACTGGTCTCGCTCGAGCGAAGACACACGCTCGCTCGAGCCAACAGTGCAAATTTTCCGATTTGCAGTACGACGCTCGCTCGAGCGAAGACGAACCAGCTCGCTCGAGCGAAGAAACACAACCTTCAGGTCTGAGCCAGACGCAGTCGCTCGCTCGAGCGAAGCCACTCTGGCTCGAGCCACCAGACACAAAACCAACCCTCGCTCGAGCGACCAAACCCTCGCTCGAGCGACCAGCCAAAATTCTGGGCAGCAACACTTGGTTTCCAAACACAACCAACCTGTAACAAACCTGCCCAATACATCCTATAACTCAAATACAAAGTAGGAAAGGATGTAAACAAGACAATACTCAACTACCAACATCCACGGACACATGTCCGGATCACTGTACAACAAGGGGTAAACCGGGACTGCTATAGTGTGTGAGTGTGTATCAGTATCATTTTTTTTTTTTGGTTCATCTATCGTATATGTATACATGTATGTGTGTGTGTGTATCAGATCTGTCCATTTTTTTTTTTGTTGTAATGTTGTGGTTGCTGATCTGTTCTGTTGGGCGGGTTGTTGTTTGTTGTGGATGCTGTTTTTTACGGGGATTTTTCGGGGGCGGGGGTGGGGAGGGTGATGGGTTCCCTGCCGGGGATCGGGGACGGGGATGGGAACTTTTGTGCCTTCGGGGATCGGGGACGGGGAGGGTGATCCCCGGCCCCGCCCCGCCCCGTTACCATTCCTAATCCAATTGGATTAGTAGGATAAATTATCCCCTTGCCATTATTTAATTAGCATTGGATAAAAAA
The DNA here is from genome assembly GCA_036172215.1 of Camellia granthamiana. Classification (NCBI taxonomy): domain Eukaryota; kingdom Viridiplantae; phylum Streptophyta; class Magnoliopsida; order Ericales; family Theaceae; genus Camellia; species Camellia granthamiana. The sequence goes on from CM069907.1 coordinate 93,948,477, forward strand.
ACATATGAATGTAGGATTACAACTATATTTATCTTTTTTCCGATCTTACCCTCTATCAATATTTCTTCACAATCTTTACTTTATCAAAATTTCTTCAAAAACGTCGTTTTGAAAAAAATTATAAATAAATAAATAAAAGCAAAATAAAAATAGAAAATACAAAGCTATGCTTGATTTGTTTTTTAATTTTTTTTTTTTTTTGAAAATATAAACTAATTTGATAAAATAAATATCAAAAAATATTTTTAAATTTTTAAAAATTATTTTTAGCCTTCTAAAATATAAAATTATATAAAAATAATAAGTGTTTTAATTTTTAGTCAAGGGTAAAAGAGTTTTTTTTATTTTATTTTCTAACTCAGGATATATAATCTCACCCACCGCTACCCCATTACTAATAATCTTACAAATTTGTTGGATTAATTATCCATTGGATTAATAATTCTGAAACAAATTTCAAAACAAATGCATGATTATTGGGCCTACGGATTAATAATCTCAATCCCATGTTCTAATCCTATCAATCAAGCATGCTCATATTTTGTTACCTTCACTTTATTTTCTCTAAGAAATATTAAGGAAAATTTACCTTTATATCCCATTTTGAGGAGTGATGATCCATTTAGTTTCAAGGATTTTTTTATAGACCAATTAGTCTCATTAATTTTAGAAAGATAGATTTAATATATTATTTAGAAATTAGATTTACGATTATACCCTTATTTCTATTATATTTCCTTCTCTTTTTCTTCTTTTGTGCCAGTTATGATAATCAAATTTTGGATGAATTTTTATATGAGAATCTTTTTTATTTAGAAAACATTTTAAAAAGACTACAAAAATGAGTTGAAATATGGCATCCCTCAAACATTTCAAAAGGAGTACAAAAACCCCTTAGTAAATTTTGAGCAAATGTATAATTTCAAACCGTAACACTCCAACATAACACTTAAACGTAACACTGCAATGTAGCACTTAAAAAAAAATTAGTATACTTTTTCCAAACATAACACTCCAAAAAATCTTTAGTGTAACACTCCAATGTAACACACACACACACAAACAAACAAACAAAAAAAACTCATTGGTGTACTTTTTCCAAACTTAACGGTATAATGTAACACTCCTATAGCGACCCAGGTTTTTACCCGTCATTTGTAGTGTTCCGGACTCGGGTTCCATGATTGTATATTGTTGTCTATGTCTTGTTTCCTCCCTTTAATTCTTTGAATTTGAGTTTTGGACTTGTTGGGCGAGTTTGGGGCAGGTTGATTGTCTTTTGGTATAAATGGTTGTTGCCCAGAAATTTGCTTCTTCGCTCGAGCAAGGCTTCTTGCGCTCGAGCGAGCCCTATGAAAATGTTCCTTCGCTCGAGCGAGCACTCTTACGCTCGAGCGTGCATCTGCATCTCTGTAAGACCTAAAGGTTAGTGTTTTTCGCTCGAGCGAGCTTTCCTTCGCACGAGCGTGCTTCTGCGTTGCAGACCTTAAGCTTTGCATTGTTCGCTCGAGCGACTCTTCCTGCGCTCGTGCGAGGCGTCCTTTTTGTGTCTGGTCGCTCAAGCGAGAACTCCTTTGCTCGAGTGAGCCTGGTATACATCAGTTCACAGCAGTGCCGTTTTGGCTTCATTTTTTATCTCTTTTTCACCCACAAATCCTAAATCTACAGTCTCTCTCTCTAAAAGTCACCTTCTCTCTAAGGTTTTATCTACATTCATTGTGTTCTTGACCCTAGTGTCTTGGAGGATAAGGTAGAGGGCTTCAAGAGTTTCGTGTTGATCCAAGTAAGAGTTGATTTCGTCATCTTTGGAGTTTTGATCTTGCTTGTTCGTCTTTTACACTTGAGGTAGGGATTTTCTACACTTTAATATGGTTTTTAGCTTAGCTATTTGCTATTGTGTATAGATGATGAGATTTGGCTGTGGTTTGGACAAATCTATGATTTGGGTGTTATGTGAAAAGAGGGGTTTTTGATGTATAAGAGATAAATGAGTATGGGGTTTGAATATAAGACCTTGGTGTACCAAAATAGTTGATTTTGGGTATTTGAGTCAATATTGAAAAAATGGGGATTTTTGTCCTAATTTGATAAAATGATTATTTTGTATAAATAATTGGAATTAACATTGAATATGTTAAATTGGATGGTTATTGATGTAGATGGTGATATTGGATATGTATTATCTCACCTATGGAAGTTTTGAATAAACTATTTATTCTGAAATTGAACATTTCTTGGAAATAATTGCATTGGGCTATTGGTGGAGGATAGTTATGATTGTTGTAGAAATTGTATGAGGATTAGGCGATAGAATGCTAATCTATTGTTGGTTGTCATTGAATATGACCATGTTGTAAATACATTGTATATGTATGTTTATTGGGAGGAGAAAAGGGATGCACTCCATATATGATTATGTTTATAAATGCATTGCATATGTATATTTGTTTGGGGAGGAGAAAGGAGATGGACTCCATTTAAAGCAAGTTGGCCTGAGTGTCCTGGGTGAAAGACCCGAAATCTCTTATATAAATGAGTGCCGATTCCCTCGGACGAAATATCCGTAAAATGATAAGTTTTAAGTGTTTATGTGTGTGTTTTGCATAATTGGAGAACCATTGAGTTGTAGTCTCATTTTGGTTGTTGAAAGATAATGAATTTAACTCATGAATTGAGTAGCATATATAGAGTGGAAATGAACTGATGGAAAATGGAATAAGATTGGCTTTAGTGGCACATGGATATGTAGGTCTCGTGGATGCTTCCATATCGGTATTGTTTATATACGTGATATTTATACATTTGCTAAACTTTATAAATTGTGTTAGATTATTTCTACTAGGTTATTGGCTCACCCTATAAGGGAATACCATTTTTCAGGTGCAGATAAGATGTTTCCTCCAAGGCAATAGCGTAGATGGACTTTCAGGAAGCAAGAGCTTCTTAATTATGTATTGTTGTGTGTTTGTTGGTATTTGTAAAGCCAAGGGCTTAAGATGTAATAAGCGAGACTCAATTTGTGTAACCAAGCAATAACTTAAAAAGATGTAAGCTATAACGCCCTCAAAATAAACCCATAATCATACATTCATGATACAAAAAAAGATATCATATTACCAACATCAAAGTATTCTTAAAAGAAATATTACATGTTGACAACAAAAGTAAATGCCCTACAGGCTTACAACTTTCCAAGTCAACACTTGGGTTCAACAAAAAAATAGAGTTCTAACTCTTTGCACAAAATAAGCCCTTGGCTTGATATACATGTAATACACAAAATAATCACAAAAAGGAAGCCTTCAGCTCCTACAACCTCCCAAGCTACATCCTTGGAGGCTGCATATCACCTGCACCTGAAAATAATGTCCCATATAGGGTGAGTCAATGCCCAGTAGAGATATGCTAAACATAATATGAGCAATAATTAAAACATTAGCATTTGATAAATGTTACCACTTATAAATCAACTTACAACATTACCCAGTTCCATGACAAATATGTCCATGTTTCATTCCACTTTCCTTTACTTAACAAATTTTCAATTTATGAACATGGCTCTGAACCTGGCCAAACAATTTAATGAGACTACAACTCATATCAAAACATTTCCTTTTCAAATGAGTTGACAACTCATATCAACAATACTTCAATTTCAAATGAGATAACAACTCATAATAAAACACTTCCATACTTCACAAATGATACACAAATTTGTTGTATCAATGGAGTCCATCCCCTATCTCCTCCCAAACCGTGGAGTACATCCCCTATCTCCTCACACACAATGCAATGTATATAAATACTTATCATACACAAGATCAATCATACACATATTCGATGTATTATTCCAACCGTCATAGTCAATGACATATTCAACGTAATTAGTTTCAGTTTTCCCTAATCAACATACAGTGTCTACAACAATCAAGACTATCCTCCACCGATAGCTCAAAGCAATTATTTCTAAACAGATAATAAATACATCAACAGATGAATTATCAATATTTTCAAAAGTGAGTGATCAATCAATCCAACTCCACTATTCTTTCTCATAACTTCTCAATTTCACTATTTCCAAGCCAATTTCATTATTTCACAGTGAAAGTAATTAATCACACTAATGACCCAATAAAATCCAAATATGGCATTTTTTCCATTTTCCCAATATTGACCCAAAGGTCCAAATATCATTAATAAACATTCATAACCTCATTTTAAGACCCACATTCACATGTATAGTTCAAAAGGAACAAAACCCGTCTTTTCAATATTTCAAACCTCAAACCCTAACTTCTCAAATCAAACCATTTATACAAAATGCCCAACATCTATGTTGAAGATCATAAAAATGAATAGTTATCCCTACCTCAAAAGATGAGACCAAATGGAGAAGATGAAGAATTTCGAAGGTGCTCCAAATCCCAAGATTTTCGGATCAAAATGTAGCCCACACCAAGCTCAACACTTTTTACAAAGGAACTATGGTAGAAGATCACTCAAACTAGATGATTCCTTAGAGAGAAGTTGAAGCTTAGAGTGAGGAGCTCTCAAATGGAGGTTTTGAAAAGGTAGAGAGAGAGAGAATGCCAAAAAGTGATCCAAAAAGTGAAATCCCGAACTGATATAAAAACAGGTCCGCTCGAGCGTAGAACTCCCCGCTCGAGCGTCAGACACAGACTTACGCTCGAGCGTCAAAAGCGCCACTCGAGCGCTAGATGCACATTTCCAGAAGTTTTGCAGTCGATGGTCCCCGCTCGAGCGTGAAAGTGGACGCTCGAGCGTCCGATGACCTGCAGAACAAAATGCTGGGAGATGAAAAATCACGCTCGAGCGTCAAAATGCCCGCTCGAGCGAAGAAGCAAAAACAAAGGGCCCGCTCAAGCGTCAAAAGCCCCGCTCGAGCGTAAAGGCCAAAATCTGGGCATCAACTTTTGGTTTCTAAACACAACCAACCTGTTCCCAACCTGCCCAACACAACCCAAGACTCAAACACAAAGGGTAAAGGATAAAAATGAGAATAAGACAACGACCAACATCAAGGAACCGAGTCTGGAATACAATTAAACAATGAAGGGAAAACCGAGATCGCTATATAAGCCTACATGGCATTTAATTGTTTATTAAACAGTAAACTCTGATGTATGAAAGTTTGTTGTTTCTCATATTTATTTCGCATATGAGTTATCTTTATTGTATTATTTTAGGGCCGTTACAACTCCAAAAAAAGGATATGGGATTCTTCAAATCATTCCAAAACGATATAGGATTCTTCAAACCATTCCAAAAGGAATACAAAAATTTCTTAGTAAATTTTGAGCAAATATATAATTTCAAATTATGAGTGTTACATTTGAAAACATTATATTATGAAATTTTTTAGTACTTTTGTGTGTGTTACATTGAAGTGTTATGTTTGAGATTACATTGATTGCAGTGTTACGTTTATGGAAAAGTACACTAAGAAATTTTTTTTTTTTTTTTTTTGTGTTACATTGGAGTGTTACGTTTGAAAAAAATACACTAATGAGTTTTTTTGAAGTGTTACGTTGTGGAGTTTGGGAAAAGTGCACCAAGGAGTTTTTTAATATGTTACATTGGAGTGTTATATTAGAGTGTTACGTTATTGGAGTGTCACATTTTTTGTCGTAATGTGAGATTTGATCTAGGAGGGAAAATTCAAATTCTCTATAGTGTAGATTGTCCAAATGTGTAATTTTACATTTAGAGAAACTCACTTTTATCCCTAGAAAATTAAACCCAAACATTTAAGTGACTAGCATTTTCCGTAATTTTCACTTTAATGAGACCTTTGGATTCATTATAAAAATAAAAAATAAAAGGGAAGACTAAACAGTTAATAAGATCATATTTTATGATTTATTGGTACTTCACCCAAATATTAAAATAAAGAGAGAACTTTTTAGATAAAATACATACAATGTTGGAAGGTAATAAAAATAAAAGTAAACAATTAATGATAAATGGAGGGTAAATAAATAGAGAAAGAATTTAAGGGAGAAAAAGGGAAATTTGTTCAAATTTGTATTGTCGATGTAATAGAAGTAGGGAAAAAGTTAAAATTCAAAAAATATATATATATTGTAAGACACAATATAGTTGAGACATTTTTAAAATTTATATTTTATTAATATACCTTTCACTTTTGAAATTTTTTTTTTAAATTTTACTTTGATCTCTTATCTTCTAGTTGTAACAATTAAGTCCTTAAATTTCAACCCACTTTTCATTGTGGGTCTCCTATTAGCCCATTGTTTAAAATTTAATTAAAAATTAAACTTAAAAGGCCAAAATAGAATTTGACTAAAATTTGAGGGTGAAGTGCGATTTTTCATGTCAATTTTTTCGTCTTACATTTCTAAAATGAGCTCACGCAACCTCCATGAGTACTTTTTCCATTTAAATTTCTAACGATTAGTGATGTCATAATTCATGACCACTTAAAAAAAAGGGGTTGAAGTATGATGAGTTAGTTGTTGCAATTAGAAGACGAAGCATCAAAATAAAATTCAAAAGAAAGTTTAAGAGTGAAAAGTATAATTTTTTCTGTATTTATTTCAATTAGTCAATTAGTATGTGAATTATTTATTCAAAGGTAATTAAAAAAATTAACACTAACTAAAATTAAGAAGTCATATATCATAATATCAAGATATTATTTATGTAACAATTGTATTATAAAAAATGAAAAATAATCGTAGAATATTAAAATGCACATGATATAAAACAATTGAATGGTTCTTAAACAAATGAATAGTACATAAAGAAAGAGTGAAATGTATCCGTATGTTTGTCATGTATCTTGTGTTGGGGAATTTTCAAAATGATTTTCAAAATTTATAATTTTCGTTTTGGGTGTTTTCAAAACCTTCCTTACTTTTCTTTGAAAAGCTTGAAATAAGTTTGGGGACTTTGTCCCACATCGAAAATAAACAAAAACATGGAGCACTTACGTTACGTTTAGTTGGAGGATTTGGGAAGGGATTAGGAAAAAGAAAGGGAAAAGGTAGTTGAAATGTGAATAAAATATATCTATATTTCATCTAGTTTCACACACATTTTCTCTTTCCTTTTTCAAATCCCTCCTCAGATCCTCCAATCAAACACATCGTTAATAAAGTGCTACATGGAATATTCCTTTGAATATGGAATTGTGGAATGGATACTTGTGTGCATGCACTCACACCATAAGGATGGTCCGTACACATATACACATGCGTGAGTGGCATGGGCAGTGGGTTGTGTGGCATTTGATGACGCACTTTGCACTTTGCATGGATGCATCAGCGCAAGGCGCCATTAGGGCACTTTTCTATTTGCATCGGACGGGTAGAAGCGATGACATGGATCCGACGTGGTATAGGTGACGTGGAATACAATTAGCTCCACGTGGCAGTGATGTGGCGTCTGTTGGCGATGAGTCAACCAACTGATCAAACGGTTACGTGTCTGATCTGGAGCGGTTTGATCATAGCCGTTCATTGGAGATGCACGAAATTGTACGATTGAGATGGCACTCGATCGTGATTAGGTGTGATCAGTCATGGCATCTATTTGGTGTGAGATTGATCTGCTCCATAGATCGCCGATCCAATAGTTAAATCTGATCGGATGCGATCAAGGGACATGACCATTCGATTAGATGCATCAAGGCCTATAAATAAGCTGGGAAATCAACCATTTCAATCATCCAAAAAGTCCAAAAAGCATTCCTGTAATTTTCTCTCTCTCCTCTTGATTTACAGTTTTCGATCAAGAGTTTCTTAAGCAAGTTTCTACTTTTCTTACTGGTAATCAAATTCTACAGACTTGATTATCAGTGTCTTGGTTTTCTTTATTATATCAAGAGTATTTTGATCTATTGTCGTCAGTGTAGACATCGGTAGACTTGATCCTTAGATTAGACTTTATTATATCTTTAAGGCAAATTTGTACTAATTCCCTGTACACTTTTTGATGGGTGCAAATATTGTCTTTAGGAAAGCGACTAAGTAACACAACTTGAAACACCAAATTTATGTTTTACATAGACAAAATCATCGCTAAGTTTCGTAGACCCGAAAACCAACTAAAGAATTCAAGACGAATTGTTTCAACATCTTGTATATCATATTGCATGTTGGACAAATATACATGTATTATAAGCTACAATCAAGATGGAATAAGAACAACGAAATTGAGAGTGATTAAGAAACAGTTTTTTTTTTTTTTTTAATTCAACAGTAGACTTATCTCCTCTCTCTCTCTCTCTCTCACAGTAAGAGTATAATTCATTTAATCATCAAAGATATCTCTTTCCCACGGGCCCAACAAAGCAAGAGCTGTCAAAGAACACATTGAAACAATTCCCAACACGCTCCAGAATTACCTGAAAATCTTGCAGCATATACAAGTGTCATGCAGAACTCACATATCAACAAAAAGGGGAGTTTTACATGAGAAGAATAAGAGGTTTTCAACATACCCAGCACCGGGAAGGTGCCAAAGCTTTCGCTACTTCGTTTCAGGAAAGGTTGATTCTCTTATCACCAATGAATGAAGGTGATTTTGCATGCAGCTGAGTTATCAAACAATGTAAGAAAATTCAGTCCTGAGTGCATGAACTAGTATTTACATACCAAGCATTTTGTCCCACTTAGGTAGGGTTGGTGTGAGGTTGACTACATGAATCCTTTTAGCCATTCTGTTCTATGAACAAGTATTTACAAACAAAAATAATAATAATACTAATCAATTTCAGACGCGTCATTGCCAAAATATTATTGCAGGTTTGCAGTCCAGTGGTAGTATTCTGCTTTTGAGCTTTCTGCAAATTATGCAAATCATCTTTGTCAGTTAAATTCAACGTAAGGCCCAAAGATTGACAGAAGATTAAAGAAAGCTCTCCAAGATAAACTCACAACGCTAGCCTTTACTTCATCAGATTTAGCAAAAGCCATTGCTTTGTTGTGCTTAGTCATACGCTGAGTTAACTTCTTGATTGGAGCCCTGGCTAGCTCTTCAATGCTACTGAACCTGTCTCATCAACCAAGAATAAATTTCAACTGAATTCTCCAGGCTACAAATAAAAACTAAAAAAAATGGAAAATGAATGGTTGCAACTATGAGTGTCAAAAAAAAAAAAAAAAACAACGCCCAATAAGTACACATTAATGTGTGTTTGGGAGGGGAAAGATTGAGTACACACCTAACTTTTGGCATAAAGCACAAAGTGAGGTCCCAAGACTTGAACCCATAACTTAAAAGTTGTTAGGCCAAAACCAATGGTCACCCCTATGAGTAACCTGTAGAAAATAAACCAGATCCTAGATGCCTCATTAGAAATAGAGAACACTTTTCAACTGCATTCTACATCAAATAATAGGACACTGCAAGTCAATTTGATACTATCTGTTGCACAAGTTGGATAGAAACTTGCACATGTTCTTAAGGATAATAAAATAATGTTGAACGTACTGTTTATTAGATCTCACAATCTCATTCACCCATCACTCCATGCATTGACTAGTAGAGACGGTAAATGTGTAAGCATGCAACAGCACAGCCCCATCCTGATGCCGACTGATTATAGAAAACCCAACAAGGTAGAGATGGTTCAGCTTGGACAGAATGATACTTAATTCTTTTTCCTTCTTTCCTCTCCCATTAAATATACCAAACAATTGGATTTACGGCAAATTTCCAAAAATAAAAATTGACAAAATGCTGTCAACCATGATCACAGATGAGTCTTCAATCATGCAAAGTAAAGAGATCATGATGATTGATGATATTCCAATGTCGATCATGGTTAAGGGCAGGTTTCTCCTCAATTGGCAATTGCCACTTTTGCCAATGAAAACCACCATGAGAGATTACAGAGTCCAGAAATCTAGCTAAGGAATCTAATAGTGATTAGCAAGGCGACTCACCTGCTAGACAGATGCAAGCAGCGTAGGAATTGGATCAAAAACCACCTCTAATCCCTTAACTATCCAATTTAGGCAGCCAAGGATAAAAGTTAAAATATTGGGACAGGCTTTTGGCAGGAAACTGAAAGTGAAACTGATACCAAATCAATCCCAAATTGGGCTGTGTTTTTCCCAAACTCTCCCCTAGCTTAACAGTCACCTGAACCTTGCTAAATAAACCTCATCATTATCCCTAGCTGGTCACAACCAGAGGGTATCATTAACGCCCCAAAAAATTCTTGCACTCATTACTTCACCAAAGTCTCATTCCTCATGCTGGAAGACCCATGAATCAATGTTTGTCCTTTAAAAGATTGTGAGATATTTGAATGAGAGATCTATATTGCAGCAGATATAAATCAATGGGGAAGGAGAATAGTAACAGAAGATATATCAGTGATAGATCCCAAGGTGGGGTGAGAGGGAAAAGATATCCAGCAAAGGGATGAAGCGAAACACGAATGTAGAAAATGTAAACACCATGTTTAAGGCACCACAAAAACAACAGACTGCTGGATAACAAAGGACAAGAAAAAAGAACTTCACACTTTGATTACCACACAATAGACCTGAAAGGAAAGATAGGATCCCAATCAACAAACCCCAAGTAGGCCACAACTTTTAGAACAAAAGCCATCACCACCAATATTTATGAGCGTTGAGAGCATGCAGTTAATAATGTGCAAGGTTACCATGCTGAATCGCTGAGTAGAAAACTTAATATAGAACTTTGAAAGATGTTCCAAATTTTGGGTTTACCCTCCCCGTTGGTTTTCCCTCTGGAGCATTACCGTGGCATTGCTTCCTCTCCAATTCTACTGACAATTTGTTTTGGCAAACCAGCAGTCCAATATAAAAACTCCAAACGGCTCTACCATCCTAGTATGGTCCACCTTAAATATGTGCCTAAGTTCCAGGAACACGTTACTGAAGTAATCTCTTTTTGGATAGTCAATGGGATTCGAACCCTGGCATCCGCTCCACAATAGCTTCCACATATTACCACTGCCCCTAGACATCAGTTTACAAAGTTTATCTGACTGGTGGATTCAGCTTGTGATCATCATCTCACCAAATTTGTCTGAACTGAAATCAAAAAATCAGTTTTTTAAGTTTCAATGAAACAGGTCTTCTATTTAAGTGCAATAAAGAAGACAGTATATGAGCATCAAAGACACCACCAGTCCTTCCAGTTGTCCCCGAAATTCTGAACCTTGTACACCAGTTGAAGAATATTCTTTGACAAGTATGAATATAGAAACACGAGGTTATTGATAAGTACAAAGAACTATGAAAGGACCAGTTTCAAACATTTTCAAATATGGAGATTCAGCTATGCAAAGCATTACAAATGCAAAACATGTGCTACGTGTGTCCACCACCTTCTTGCAAACCAATTAAGACTGGTTTGTCACACGTCTCCCACAATATATTTGTTCTTTGACACAAATCAGTATATAACAACTTATTTGTGATGAGGATGAAATGGATGGTATTTTCTTATCTCAAAATTGTAGAATATTCATTTTCCAAACTGGAAAAATATGTATGGATGTAGACCCTCCACAGTGACCATTGACTTTGGAGCATATTTTCTTAAATTACCTACTGTTCCTGCACGAGTGCAAGCTGACTAGCAAAACTGTTTCACCTCCCATCTGGGGCAGTTAAGAATCTTAACAACTCAACCAACTATGATATTCCATATGATGACACGGTGTGCACGGGTCGAGTTGGCTCGGTTTTATCATAGAACCGTCACTCGAACCGACCTGCTTCAGGTAGAAATGTTCATCCGATTTCGACCGGGGTAATGATTGAAACTGTGCTCATCAGGTGTCCAGTTTAACGGGCGGTTTTTCGATCGAGTGATTTTCGTTCACCATTTCAGTTATATATGGCTTCTGTTCCTCTCGTCTAGAAAATCAATACCAAACAAATATACACAACAAAATCATAACACACTATACAAATCTGCCTCTCTTACATACACACTAAAGATGATAGAAAACAGTGGACAAAATTGAAAATAGAGAGGAGATACTTACCTTTCTACCATGGCACAATGTCACCATCGTCCTTACCCACCGTGCATCTCTTCAATCGTCTCTCTTTTGCGAGAATGGTTTCAGATTCGGTAGATTTATAAGCTGAAGATGAGGATTTTAGTGTTCAATTAGGTAAATCGGAGAGAGAGGGTGAGAGAAAGAAAGAAACAGAAGGAAGAGAGAGAGAGAGAGAGAGAGAGACGAGATGGAGACGAGAGTTGAGGGAGAGGAGACGAGAGAGAGCCTTCATTTGGGAAGAGAGAGGGATGGGGGATATTAATCGGTGAGAGAGAGAGATATATGTGCTCTTGTGGAAGCTGGTAAAAAGCCAGCTTCCAGCTTTTTACTAATTTTGGATCACATCATCTCTCACACAACTTATCTACAAAAAGATAAAATAAGTTAAAAAAGCCAAAAAATTAGCTTTTTACCAACTTCTCAAAACACCCCTATATTTTACAGTCTTTTGGGGGAGAGAGACAGAAGTAATGGAGAAGAGGAGAGAGAGTGGGTGTGAGAGAACTGAGAAGAGAGGGAGACAAGGTGGTAGGTGAAACGTCAATGTCTCTATACTTGGGAGAAGTGTTATTTGTCTTGGGAAGGGTTTTTTTTTATTAAAAACATATTTATATTTTGAGTAGTGGGTACGTTTATCTTAACTCAGCCCCCACTGAAGTTATCAGTGTTCTGACGAAAGTAAATATATATTTGTATATAATTCAATCGGTCAGTTATAATAATATTTTTTTTATTTAAGTTTGACCACCGACCGAACATAGATGACAATTTTCAAAATAGAACTACAGTCGACCGTTTGAAGTGGTCGAAACTGTCTGTAACCATAGCGGGTCGGGCGGGTGCGCGGTTAATTTGGTTTTTTTGCACGCGCCTAGACACATGATGGAGTCAAATGCTAACTGAATAGAAGTGTCACATCAAGATATTAGCAAGAGGGAAAGACCTAAACTGATATGAGATGCGACAGTATGAAAAGATATGAATTTATTAAATTTAACTGAGCATTTCGCCCTTGATAAAAAAGAACGGTGAAAAAATGATTCATGCAACCAACTCCATTTGAGTAGGACATATTTTTACTCCGTTACATGTGTTAATATCATTTTGTTTAAGCCATTTCTCTATAAATGGGTTAAAGAACTGCAAGGCATTTATTTTAGAGAAAATTGTTGAAAAATCCAATCTAAGAAGGGTATAATGCATTAGGTTCTATGGGTATTTTAAGTCCACTCTCTGTAAAATATTGTAATGAGAAGTCTATTTATTATTTTGGAAGACATTTTGTTTCCAATTTTACTTTTTTAACCTATATGTTGAAATCTTTTTTCATCTGTTGAATTTTTTAACCTATTTTTTTCTTATCTGTTGAACTTTGTTCAAATCTCTCTCTCTCCATAAACCACTAGCTATTCAAATCTATTTTATCTATTGAATTTTTTTAACTTTTTTTTTTCCTTAAATGTTTAACATATCTGTTCAGATCTAAGCCATCTCCCACTATCTATCAAAATTTGTCTGTTCAAACATAGCATGAGAAAAACTGAACAAAACTCCTCCCAATTTTCTCAACAACCAAACAGATCCCAGTCATCAAAACCTTAAAAACTTCCCCAAAAACATCTAAAATCCTACTGACCAACAAGTTCAATAGCCAAAAAAATATCTAAAACATCTAAAATCCTACTGATAGTTGTTTTTGATTCCTTTTGTTTTTGCTTCCTCTGTTTTCTAAACATTTCCCAACAAAAAAAAAAAAAAAATTCAATAGCCGAAACATTAGTAGAGAGAGAGATTGATGAGGGGAGAGATACCCTTCCATAGCCGCCGCTGCTGAAACCCTAACCTCCGCCGCCATCCCCACTTTCAACTCCTCCGCCTGCCGCTCCTCTACTGCCCACGGCCTCACCGTCAAACCCCCTCCGTTCGCAAACGTCATCTCTTTGTTCCCCTTCGCCGCGATTTCTATTTCTCTGCAATAATTTTGTATTCAATTAATATATTTTACTCATCATCAAAATCATATTAGCCATCTAAATGTAAAATATATCGATCCATCAAACAATAGTAATCTGTATGTTGAGAGAAAACACAGATCAACACATGTAAATCAAATAGTAAGATCTAAACACAGATCTAAAGAAAACACATATCTAAAACACAAAACACACACACACACACACATATATATATATATACATACACAAACAACACACAGAGAAAGAGAGAGAATAACAGAGTCGGAAACATAGGTCTCGCTCAAATCTGTGTGGTGGTGGTCTTTCTCATTGATTTCTGTGGCGGAAGGAGGTGTTGCAACCTCCTCTCAATGGTGTTTAGGAAAGAGAGAGGCGACAGTGGAGGAGATCGGCGGCTGAAGAAGGCAGAGGAGGGAGAGATCGCTAGCGGAGGGAGATGGAGCGGTGAGAGAGAGAGAGAGAGAGAACAGTTTGGTTCAGGAAACAATATATATATACATGGGTAATTTGGTCATTTTGTAGGAACTTGTCCTTATAGACAAAGTATTCTAGAGTATGAACTTTTGGACAAAGAAAATCCAAAATTGAATTTATGGACCGAGTGCTCTTTATTTTAATATTTAAACTAGAAATTATTCCTAGTTCTTTTTTCTTGTTATACTCGTCCATAATCCATCAAAAGTCCATGACACATGAAAGGTTAGCATAGATTCCGTGAATTTTCACAGCATAAAGTCCATCTAAAAACATAATGAAAATAAAGAGCTAAAACGAACAAATCACCTCAGTGAAATCTTTGTAATACTCTGAGAAGTCTTCCCCAAGCCTATCAGATGGTTGGCCAATCACTATCTTGAAGACTTGACTTAAATTTTGGTAAGAACACGCTCCTCTCTCAAACACTCACAAGTTATAGAACTGAAAATACATTTCCACTCAAGGTTAACATTAAAAGATGCAAAAATATTAAAGGCAAACAATAAACTCTTTTTCTAATAATATTAAAGCACTTGAAGAAAACACAAACGTCATCGTGAACCTCAAGAATTGATTGAACCTCTGAGTTGTGGATAAAAAACAGTCAATCAGTGCTTTGTGTCTTTTGTTGGGTTTGGGATGGATGGTGAGCAAGAACCCATGGGTAAGTAAACAATTCCCTAATATCAAGGTTGTTAAAATCGGGATCCTAAGTAGGATCGGTGAGAGGGTCTGGTGGATCGGATTGAGGATCGTAAGATCCTACTTTCTATTAAAAAAAAAGATAAAAATTAAAATTAAAATGATACATATTAAAAATAAGGTGAAAAATCATAAAATCTACGATCCTACTTGCGATCCTACCTACGATCCCATACGATCCTACACGATCCCATGCGATCCTACACGATCCCATGCGATCCTACACGATCCCATGCGATCCTACACGATCCTACTTGCGATCCTGTTATAACAACGATCTGGATCGTTTTGGCAAAGTAGGATCCTACGATCCGGATCGTGATTTTAACAATCATGCCTAATATAAAAGCACCCTAGACTCTCTCACTCATAATGAGACAGCTTTAATGTCCTCCCCTCTAAAAAAATATAGTACAATGTAGAACTACTTACAATAGCTGTTGCAATTATAAATTACTCTGTCATGCATTACAGGCATGTGGTGTGGGGTAATTTTGTAGGCATGGAAAATGATTTTGGAGACACAAGGTGCTCAAAACAGATACTGGATTGTGCAGCACAACCCAGAAGTTTAGACACAGCTGTAATAATGATCTAACCCAACAAACCGTCCTTACAAATTGATTATGGAGTGATTACTACAATTCTTTTAAATTAAGACTCATTTGCACTTTGTCCCTGAACTTCCAAACGCAAAAGTTAACCCCCTCGACCAATTATACTATAACACTTAACACCTTCCATTACAATTTTATCCTAAATTTAAAGGGAATCAGATCATATGTGAAGCATATGACACGCTTATTAATTTTTTGGGACAATAGTACACCTTTATTAATTTTTTTAATTTTATTTTAAATAGTAATACTGGTATCTAGTGATCTCGTTTGCACTTTGCCTCTCTTTATCTTAGTGGTAAAATGCAAACGGGATCACTAGAAAAGGGCATTATTACCTTAGAAATTTAATAAATGTTTCAGATACGTTTAATATATGATTTGATTGTGTAAAATACCTAACAAAATCCTTAACAAAAGGGGTCAACTCTTTTAAAGAAAAAGTTCATATCGTATCGTATGAAAGACATTGACGAGTGTAAATTTAGGCTTGATATGTACAACATTATTGAACTACCACTAAAAAAACACAAACTAATTTTTTTTAAAGCTTCAACAAGCTAAAAGTAGTTTCATTATGCAAGTTTATCTACCACCAAACCAAATCAAAGCACAAGGATGGAAATTAACAAAAACGATAATGATTTCAGAACCACAAAGCAAAGCAAAGCAAACCAAAGGAAAATCAGAAATTGATTTCAGAACCACAAAGCAAAGCAAACCAAAGGAAAATCGGCCTCGTTTGAGAAGTAACATTTTTAGCCTAAAAGTCAAAAAGTCACTAAAAAAACCAAAAAGCCAACAACATATACCTAAAGGTCAAAGATTCTCTGTTCTCTCTACTTTTTGTACATCTTTTCATAAAAAATCAAAAAGTCATCTCAAACATACTTTTTTTTTTTTTTTTTTTACAACCTATTTTAGCCAAAAAAACCAAAAAGTTACTAAAAAAGCCTGTTCCCAAACGAGGTAGAGACAAAAATATAACAACGCATAATGAATTCAGACATTAAAATAAAACAACTCACAACAAATTCAAACATTAAAATGAAACTACTACACATGCACAAGTATAGACCCTGCTCTTTCTCACCTTACTTTCTATGAAATTACATGCTCTAAAGTACGGAACAAAACCCCAAAAAAAAAAAAAAAACAAACTATTATAACCACACATTTATTAATTTAAATCCTACTTTTCTCTTTAAATGTACTGTCTTCGTGGACTGACTTAAAGTTTGGTAACACACTCCTCTCAATCACTTACAATAGAACTGAAAATACATTTCCACTCAAGCTTAACATTAAAAGAAGTAAAAATATTAAATGCAAACAATAAGCTCTTTATGTAATAATATTAAAGCACTTGAGGAAAGCACAAACGTCATCGTGAACCACAAGAATTGATTTAACCTCTAAGTTGAGGATAAAACAATCAGTGCTTTGTGTCTTTTGTCGGGTTTGGGATGAATGGTCGGCAAGAACCCAAGGGTAAGTAAACAATTCCCTAATCTAAAAGCACCCTAGACTCTCTCACTCATTATGAGACAGTCTTATCATCCTCACCTATTAAAGACAGAGTACAATGGATAACTCCTTACAACAGCCTTTGCAATTACAAATTATAGATTTCTCTATCATGCATTACAGGCATGTGGGGTAATTTTCCAAGCATGGAAATTGATTTTGGAGACACAAGGTGCTAAAAACAGATAGTTGATTATGCAGCACAACCCATAGGTTTTGACACAGTTGTAATAACGGCCTAACCCAACAAACCGTCCTTAAAAATTGATTATGGAGCGATTACAACTCCCTTAAACTATGACTCATTTGCACTTTGCCCCTGAACTTCCAAACACAAAAGTTAACCACCTCGAACAATTATACTATAACACTTGACACCTCCCATTACAATTTTGTCCCAGATTTAAATCGAATCAAATCATATGTGAAGCATATGACACACTTACTAATTTTTTAGGACAACAATACTGATTTTTATTATTTTTAAGACAATAATACCCTAATATAGTGATATCATTTTCACTTTTGTCTTCGTTATCTTTGAGGCAAAGTATAACTGGGATCAACTTTTTAATAAATATTTCACTAGATAAGGGCATTACTGCCCTGAAAATTTAATAAATATTTCATATACTTTACATATGATTTAATTTTGTGTAAATTCCTAAAAGAATCATAACATAACAGGCCAACTTTTTTAAAGCAAAAGTAAGTATGGGGGACATTGGCAAGTGTAAATTAAGGCTTCATATGTATAGCATTGAACTACCACTACAAATAGTTTAAATTCCTAAACTTTTAAAGCTTCAACAAGCCAAAAGTAGTTTCATATGCAAGTTTATCTACCACCAAACTTGTTGGAAATTGGGTCGGATTTAAAATCCATTCCTGATTGGATCACTCATGGTAGCATGACCTAGGACCCATAAGGAGAGACCTAGTCAAAGTAAGCTTGGATTAACTTATCCTGGGAATCAGTGTGATTAACCCACTATCTCATCGCTTGACGAGATAGAGTTATGGGTGTTATAACTCTCCCACATAATATACGTATTATACTTGGAAGAATAAGAATTTAATTTGTTTTCTCTCTCCTAGACTCTCTTCTTTCTCTCTCCATAAAAACACATAATAGCACTTCGTACTGTGACGAGTGTGAGTAGTTCTATTAGTTTTACTCCATTGCTAAGAATTATTTAAAAATATCAATAGAAACATGTATGATCTATGGATTTGGTTTGAATGAAAAGGTATATCAAATCCGTTTATTTCTGAGGCATAATATTTCTTATTTTTCCTACAAAACCGAAGCACAAAAGAGCAAAATGAGAGACAAAATAACTCACAAGTTCAGAAGTCAAATGATTTTTGTCGTCTTGCATATTTAGGTCTAGTTGCAGCTTATTTCCGATAACTATGCAAGCCTGGCGCACTCTGATACGAGCAACTGCAACTTGAGCCTCTAATGTGTTGTGCTGAGATTGCTGAGTCTCGGGATCAAATTCTCTAGCTTCCGGGAGTAAATTCTTCCCCAACTTGATCTCTTGAATTTCCTTCCTCAACTTCATCACCCAAAATGTTTTCCGATCCTCACTCAAATCTGGACGCATAAGTTCGAAATTTGATTTCTTCATAGCCTCGTTTTGCTTCTCCAGTTCCAAAATCTGATTTGCCAACCCAATCTCTTCTTGCGATGTCTCCATTTGCTTTTCAGATATAAATCTCCCAGTCGTAGAGACAAGACAGATAGCTTACTCACTTCACAACTAGGAGATTTATATTTGAAAAGCAAATGGAGACATCGCAAGAAGAGATTGGACTGGCAAATTAGATTTTGGAACTGGAGAAGCAAAACGAGGCTATGAAGAAATCGAATTTCGAACTTATGCGTCCAGATTTGAGTGAGGATCGGAAAACATTTTGGGAGATGAAGTTGAGGAAGGAAATTCAAGAGATCAAGTTGGGGAAGAGTTTACTCCCGGAAGCTAGGGAATTTGATCGCGAGACTCTGCAATCTCAGTACAACAAATTAGAGGCTCAAGTTGCAGGTGCTCGTATCAGAGTGCGCCAGGCTTGCATAGTTACCAGAAATAAGCTGCAACTAGACCTAAATATGTAAGACAACAAAAATCATTTGACTTCTAAACTTGTGAGTTATTTTGTCTCTCATTTTGCTCTTTTGTGCTTCGGTTTTGTAGGAAAAATAAGAAATATTATGCCCCAGAAATAAACGGATTTGATATACCTTTTCATTCAAACCAAATCCATAGATCATACGTGTTTCTATTGATATTTTTGAATAATTCTTAGCAATGGAGTTGAACTATTAGAACTATCCACACTCATCACAGTACAAAGGGCTATTATGTGTTTTTATTAATATTTTTAAATAATTCTTAGCAATGGAGTAAAACTATTAGAACTACTCACACTCGTCACAGTACAAAGGGCTATTATGTGTTTTTATGGAGAGAGAAAGAAGAGAGTCTAGGAGAGAGAAAACAGATTAAATTCTTATTCTTCCAAATATAATACGTATATTATGTGGGAGAGTTATAACACCCATAACTCTATCTCATCAAGCGATGAGATAGTGGGTTAATCACACTGATTCCCAGGATAAGTTAATCCAAGCGTACTTTGACTAGGTCTCTCCTTATGGGTCCTAGGTCATGCTACCATGAGCGATCCAATCAGGAATGGATTTTAAACCCGACCCAATTTCCAACAAGTTTGGTGGTAGATAAACTTGCATATGAAACTACTTTTGGCTTGTTGAAGCTTTAAAAGTTTAGGAATTTAAACTACTTATAGTGGTAGTTCAATGTTATACATATGAAGCCTGAATTTACACTTGCCAATGTCCCCAATACTTTTGCTTTAAAAAAGTTGACCTGTTATGTTATGATTCTTTTAGGAATTTACACAAAATTAAATCATATGTAAAGTATATGAAATATTTATTAAATTTTTAGGGCAGTAATGCCCTTTTCTAGTGAAATATTTATTAAAAAGTTGATCCTAGTTATACTTTGCCTCAAAGATAACGAAGACAAAAGTGAAAATAATGTCACTATATTAGGGTATTATTGTCTTAAAAATAATAAAAATCACTATTGTTGTCCTAAAAAATTAATAAGTATGTCATATGCTTCACATATGATTTGATTCGATTTAAATCTGGGACAAAATTGCAATGGGAGGTGTCAACTGTTATAGTATAATTTTTCGAGGTGGTTAACTATTATGAAAACTGTCTCTAGCTTTAGATATGTTGATGTTTATGCCCAGCCATATAAAATTGGATTGTTCATCGATGAATAGCCTGACTTAGTCCTACCATTTAGATAAATCTTACTCAGCAAAATTTTTACAAGATAAACATCAATGTAAAGGCCAAATCAAGTGACAATGCGCCACTAATAACAAATATGCATGACTTAACAACAACAGCTTGTAAGAAAAAATGTTCATGAAGGAGCAACTTTGACACCAAAACCCAATGTATAGGGATGCCAGTGAAAATATACACATTGCCTATAATGGCCATTACTCAAACAATAACATATCTAACGCACCCATGAGCATACCTTCCTGTGTAGAGGAACCATTCACCGTGATCCTCATCATCTTCATAGCCTCCAGAGAGTGCTACAGACTGAACCATGCACCCTGATTTCTATCTGGGTCATTCTCTGCTAGAATTGGTCCAACATGGGGAAGACAGCAACACATTTTTAATCAACTAAACCTAATATCCCTAAATCATTTTCCCTAATTGAGAAAATAAACCTTTATAGCAGTGTAAAAGAAAAATATCCAAAATAAGTTGACAACTAAAAATCATCCGAAGAACCTAAACAAGCAGTCACACATACAGGTCATGTATATATATAGAACCAAAACAATGAATCCATTATCAGAGAGAACACGTATACACGTATATATATATATATATCAAATAGATTTTGTGTATTGTTCACCCATGAGCGAGATCTGTTCTATAAGTTACAAATCTGAGCGAGATTTGGATGTTGTACCCATGAGTTTGTGTAATACATACATACATATATATATATATATGTATCATATATAATAAAAACTTACAAATCTGAGCGATCGATTGAGAGTGAGGGTTTCTGAGCTTCAAATCGAATAGGTTTCTGAGAGAGAGAGAGAGAGAGAGAGGGCGGTAACGGAGGTGATGGCGGCGGCGCGGTAGTCACAGTGGCAATAGCGGTGGCGTCGGAGCAGAGGGGGGAGAGAGAGGAAGTGTAACCGTGCATGGTTTGGACCGTATATGATGTGGAAGATTGGATCGAGTGTGGTGCAGTCTGTGGAAGTTTGATCTGTTGATGATGATGAGTAGGAGGTTAGGGTTTCTGGTTCTGGGGTTGAAGTGTTGTATCGTCGAGAGAGATACAGGGAGGAAGAGAGAGAGATAGAGAGATAAGGAAGGATTGATCGATGATATGGCTCGACGCCGTCGTCTGCCTTGCTTACAGTCGTGAGAGAGAGAGAGAGAGATGGGGATTTTTGTGGTTCAAAAATTAGGGATTTGAGATTTGGGGATTTTTGGTTGAGGGGGAAAAACGAGCGCTAATCAGATTTTGAGTTTTTATTTTTATTTTTTTGTGACGTTAAGTATAATCGTCACAAATAAAAATTTAAGGTAGTGTTTGGTAATATTTACGTTTTTTTGTTTATGTTTATAAAAATTTTATAAATTGATTTTTGTTTATTTTTAGAAAAATATAAATTACAAACGCGTTTGATTTGAACAAAATGTTTAAAAAAAAATAAAAATATAAACTAAAAAACATGTTTGTATAGGCTTAAAATATTTATATTTATTTTTTTATTATTTATGACGATGGGATCATACACATTATAATTGGGAAAAAAATTAATTGAAAAAATATTAATTGAAAAAAATATTTGAAAAGAGAGATGAGTAGAGAGATAGAGAAGAGAGATGAGTGAAAGAGAGAGAGAAGAGAAATGAATGAGAAACACAGAGAGAAAGAGAGAGAGAGACTCATTTCATTTTTTGACTTTTTCCTCTTTCAACAAGAATGAGCTCAGAGAAAGAGATGAGTGTGATTGAGAGAAATGAACGATTGAAAGAGAAGAGAGATGAGTGAGAGAGAGAGACAGAGAGAAAAAAAAAAGAGGGATAAACAAGATGAGCAAGAGATAGACAAAGAGAGAGAGAGAGAGCGAACAAAAAGAGATGAACAAGAGATATAGAGAGGGTGAGAGGGAGAAGAAAGATAAGCAAGAGAGATAGAGAGAGGAGATGGAGTGGTGGTGGTGAAGAAAAGGTAATAGTAGTAGTAGTGATGGTAGCAGTGGTGATAATGGTAGTGGAATGGTAGTGATGGTGGTAGTAATGATAGTCGTAGAGGTAGAGTGGCAACAGTGGTAATAATTGTGGTAGTGAAATGACATTTGCAGTAGTGGTGAAGGTGGTAGAGAAGATGGGTTGTAAAAGAGAGATGAGTGAGAAACAGAGAGACAGAGACAGAGTGATGAGTGAGAGAGAGAGAGACAAAGTGGTTGCTAAAAGTGCATTTTCTCGTAGTGGAGAGCTCGGTAAATAGAGAAGAGGGGAGGGAAAGAGTGAGCAAGGTGAACACAATGGGGAAGAAAGGCAGACAGACAGACAGATAGACATAGAGAGAGATAAAGAGAGAGAAATAGAGAGATAGAGAGAAAGAGATAGAGAAAGAGAGACAGATAGAAAAAAGAGAGAGAAACAAGAGATGAGCGAGAGATAGAAAAAAAGAGAGAGAGCGAAAAGAGACGATCAAGAGAAAGACATAGAAAAAGAGAAAGAGAGATAGAGAGAAGAGAGATGAACGAGAGACAAAAAGAGAAAGAGAGAGAGACAAAGACAAAGACAGATAGACAAAGAAGAGTGATGAGTGAGAGAGAGAAAGAGAAGAGAGAGAGAGAGAGAGAGATAGAGAGACAAAAAGAGAAAGAGATAGAGAGTGAGAGACAAAAAAAGAAACAGAGAGAGAAGAGAGATAAACGAGGAGAGACAGAGAGAGAAATAGAGAGAAGAGTAATGAGCGAGAGAGACATAGAGAGAAGAGAGATAAACGAGAGAGACAGAGAGAGAGATAGAAAGAAGAGAGATGAGCGAAAGAGATAGAGAGAGATGGGAGATAAGAGAGATAAAGAGAAGAGAGATGAGCGAAAGAGAAAGAGAGAGAGAGAGAAAAGAGATGAGAGAAGAGATAGATGAGTGAGAGACACAGAAAGAGAGAAAGAGATATATATATATAGATAGACAGATAGAGAGAGAAGAGTGATGAGTGAGAGAGAGAAAGAGCAGACAGAGAGGAAGATGAAAAAATGGGTGAAAAGAGATAGACAAAGAAAAAGAGAGAAAAGAGTGAAAAAAGATAAACGAGAGAGAGACAGATGAGCGAGAGAGCGAGAGAGATAAAGAGAAGAGAGATGAGAGAGATAGAGAGAAGAGAGATGGACGAAAGACATAGAGAGAAAGAGAGAGACAGACAGACAGAGAAGAGTGATGAGTGATGAGTGAAAGAGAGAAAGAGAATAGAGACAGAGATACATAGAGAAAAAGAGAGATAGACAGACAGAGAAGAGTAATGAGTGAAAGAGAGAAAGAGAAGAGAGACAGAGACAGAGACAAAGAGATAGGAAGATGAAAAAATAGGTAAAAAGAGAAATGTTCAAAAGAGTAAGACAACGTTGTTTTTTTTTTTTTTTGTGTGACCGAAAAATACCGTTGCATTTATTTAAACCATTTTGTGACTATATATATATGAAGTCGTCTCAAAGCCACAATATATATATATATATTTTTACTCTTTTTTTTTTTTTGCAACGATACCTATTATAGTCACAAAAAACTCTTCTTTTTTTTTTTTTTGTGACTGCAGCTGGTGCCGTCGCAAAAATTCTATTTTTTTTCAATAGCAATCTCTGCCGTCGCAAATACTCTATTTTTTTTTTTTTGCGACAACAATTTCTGCCGTTGCAAATACTCTCCTTTTTCGCGATAGCATTTTATGCCGTCGCAAATACTCTATTTTTTGCGACGACAAGTTGTGCCGTCTCAAAAAGTCATTTTTTGCGACGGCAAATGTGCCGTCGCAAAAAGTTCCGTCTTTTAAACCCCCTTTTATTGTAGTGCAAGAAAATAAATCAGAGGAGGCACTTCTTAATTACAACATTAAAAATATTTACAAAAATAGTTCACATAAATTTTTAGGATTGACTTAAAAAAAAAAAAAATGTTATTTGTAATTAGTGTATCATGGACAACATTAAAAAAAGTCATGGATATAAAGTTTTAAAATAAATTATATAATGATAAAGTAATTTTTTTATATAAAATATGCGTAAAAATTCAATATAATAGTCATACCACGCAATCATTGACATGTGATATTGCTAACCAATAATAAAGAAACACATGGAGGGTGAACCCTGCTTATTAAATGTAACTAACAATTCAATAAATTCTATTTTCATTGAAATTAATTATGTTTGCATATCAATAATGATAGAGATCACCATTATATTGAAATTTTTATAGATAATAATATCGTAGTCTCTTCATTTTCAATCAAAACAATCATTATTGTTCTTATAATTTTAAAAATATCATTGACATTTCACTCTAAACAATATTTTTATAAAAAATATTTTCTTTATGTTTGTTAAAAAAAAAATTCCAAAACTCTGGGGGGGCACGTGACCCCCCTGAGCCCTCCTTCCCTCCGCCCCTGAGTATCATCAAAAGTAAAACAAAAAAAAAAAGGGTAGTATCATCAAAAGTTACCTCTCTGAAATGCACTAATTTGTGAGCATTTTATTATCCTTCCATAAGTTTCTCTGGCATGTTCTATTATTACATTAAGTTAATTAACTCCATGCTTGCCTTTTGGAGTCAAGATTGCCCTTCAAAATATTCACCACATGCACTGTACATAGATGGAGTTAAAATCGAAATATGTTAAATAGGTTTATTGATGAATGCTAATAAATCTGGTGATTGCTTTTTATGGGTAGATCTTTGCTTTCAAATTTTTTTTTTTCTTTCCTTGTTTTAATAAATGGTGGTCAGTTTTTATTTTGTTTATAAGTACCTAACTGCTATTAGTATTATTTTGGATCTTCAGTTTCTATTCTGTAATATTGATATAAATCATGGAGTACAATACACCATACACTATCATATTATAGCAACATCTGATGTAATATTCATTTGAAATATCAGTTACGCTCTTCAATCTTCTTCTCATTCTCTCTCTCAGATCTCTACCTCTCTGTTTTTCCATTCATTTTAACTCGGATCGCCTCTTTGATGGTTCAAAATGATTCATATCTCTCTCTATATAACAATACACAATCCATCTCTTTCAGCTATTTTTTTTCCTGGTTAATGTTTTGTTTGCTTTCGAATTGCCATAGTTCTCTTTCTCCCTCTATTGCTTGTATGACGTATAACAATGTGCTGTGTGATTTGCAGGATCTGCTAGTATTCTTTGCCTTGATCCTGACTCAATTCATCACCTTTTGAGGTATGTGTGTGTGTATATATATATATGTTGTTAAAGCTATTGATTTTCTGTTCGTTTATGGAGTTTTTTTTTTAATTTTTTTTTTATATCTTTTATTTTGGAATAGGATTGCTGGATTGGAAGTGGGAGTCTTTCTTCTTCTAGCTCTTAGAATCAGTGTGCCAAAGGTTGATTCTTGGGATGTAGTTTTGGTTGTAAAACAAAAGCCAAAATTTTTTTTTTCTTAAGATGCTGATGCATCTATCTGCTTTTCTTTTCTTCTGTACTCTTTTTGTTTCCCATTCAAATTTTTGGAACAATGCATGTTTTCTTTCAAGGATGCAACTTTTTATTTTACTTGGTCTTGTGATCTATAAGTTTTTGAACCATGTAAAATACCAATAATATATTCTTTGATTTATTTCTATTCTTTTATTTATGCAGGTTGTGTTTTTTTCCCCCCTAAGAAATTAGTAGGTGGAGTTGTATATTTAAAGTCATATTTTGGAAATTAGTGAATCATATAATTTGGATACTTTTTCTTAGTTTGTACGTTTGTGAGGTTGTTATTAGCTTGATATGATAGAAGTTGAGGATGGAAGCTAGTATGCAGGTTGTTTGGTGTGGATGTTAGTTTTTTTCCTTAACTCATAATTGTTGCTTCTGCTTGATTTGTTCACAAGTTGCCGCACTTTATAAGCTATTGCCATTGTTTGGAGGTACATACGGCTAGGCAATGTTATGTTCTTGTGCGTGTATATATATATTAAAAATAACTTTCTATGGCATGCAAAATTATGCCTTGAAAAGTGTAATGACTTATGGCATGCAAGAAAATGTCGTAAAATATTATGTATGGCATACAAAGTATGTCATAAATATGTTAAAAATAATTTTTTATGGCATGCAAAATTATGTCGTGAAAAGTGCAATGATTTATGGCATGCAACAAAATGTCGTAAAAGATTATATACGACATTCAAAGTATGTTACGAGTATATTAAAAATAACCTTCTACGGCATGCAAAATAATGCCATGAAAAATATAATGATTTATGGCATGTAAAAAATGTCGTAAAAAATTATATACGACATACAAAGTATGTCATTAATGTTTAATTTATTACCTTTTACAACTTTACCTGCATGTCGTAAATGGTACTCAACTTTCCATGGCATGTCATATAATGGCATTTGTGTGCATGCCGTGAAACAGTTTTTACGGCATGCATTGCAAGCCGTGAAAATTCAATTTTGTTGTAGTGAACCCACTATCTCATCGCTTGACGAGATAGAGTTATGGGTGTTATAACTCTCCCATATAATATACGTATTATATTTGGAAGAATAAGAATTTAATTTGTTTTCTCTCTCTCCTAGACTCTCTTCTTTCTCTCTCCATAAAAACACATAATAGCCCTTTGTACTGTGACGAGTGTGAGTAGTTCTAATAGTTTTACTCCATTGCTAAGAATTATTTAAAAATATCAATAAAAA
>CM069907.1:94659133-94811988 GCA_036172215.1 Camellia granthamiana
GGAAGCTGCGTTTATTTTCTGTCAATTAAAGCAATTAATTTCTAGGAATGTACCCTAACTCTTTATCCTACTTTTTTTTTTTTATCGACAAAAGAAAACTTTATTGATGAACCACATATAGAATACATATGATAGACAACATCAATAAAGAGGAGCTTAGAGTTAGATTAAGCTCCAACCTCCTAGTTGGTGAGAGACCAATACAACAACAACAACAAAAAAAACAAAACAAAAGAACAGCAACCACCTAATTGATAGCAACCACCTCATTCAAGCTAGATTAACACACCAGATCAATCTACACCCATCCATCACAAAAGCAAAGCAACACACAGCATCACAAAAAACAGCAGTCCAGATCAATTCACACCCTTCCAGTATAGAGCAACCATTTGACAGCAGCACATCCACTTGAACAACAGCTCCAGCTCTAACAGATAGAGCAGATAAATAGCAGATAAATAGCAGGAGCAGAGAAATTCACACCATTTTAGTTGTTTTCCAATTTCACAAGAGCAGAGCAAAACCAGCATAACAGATAGATAGCAGATAAATAGCAGAGCTGTCCTAACTATAAATCAGCACAATTCAGATAGTTAAAGCAACCACTTGGTGCTTGGTTTGATTGAAGGGCTGCTTTGACTATCTGAATTGTGCTGATTTATAGCTGGGACAGCTCTGCTATTTATCTGCTATCTATCTGTTGTGCTGGTTTTGCTATACTCCTGTGAAATTGGAAAACAACTGAAAGGGTGTGAATTGCTCTGCTCCTGCTATTTATCTGCTATTCATCTGCTCTATTTGTTAGAGCTGGAGCTGTTGTTCAAGTGGATGTGCTACTGTCAAATGGTTGCTCTATGCTGGAAGGGTGTGAATTGATCTGGACTGCTGTTTTTTGTGATGCTGTGTGTTGCTTTGCTTTTGTGATGGATGGGTGTAGATTGATTTGGTGTGTTAATCTAGCTCGGATAAGGTGGTTGCTGTCAATTAGGTGGTTGCTGTTTTTTTTTTTTTTTTTTTTTTATTGTTGTGTTGGTCTTTCACCAATTAGGAGGTTGGAGCTTAATCTAGCTCCAAACTCCTCTTTATTGATGTTATCTATCATATGTATTCTATATGTGGTTCATCAATAAAGTTTTTTTTTGCCGATCAAAAAAAAAAAAAGTAGGATAAAGAGTTAGGGTACATTCCTAGAAATTAATTGCTTTAATTGACAGAAAATAAACGCAACTTCCCATTTATGTGTCCTCACAACAAAAAATTTTCAAAGTGAAAATGGATATACACTGCAGGGTGTTTCATTAGATAGGCTGGATAAAAGGGATTGTAATACATTGGATTATTAGTTTTAAGAAAATTAGCTTATGAATTATTTGTTGGAAATTATGTATATTCAACTATTTATGTGACTTTTGTTTTTCTAACCAAATAATAGATTAGTAAAACTATTGATCAGAAAGTCTAACCCCATGCTTCAATCTCATAAAACAAACGCCTCCTACAGATTCTCTCCAACTGGAGCTCCGAGCTTAATGTAGCTCCGAGCTCCTCTTTATTGATGTACTCTATCATTTTGTATAATTCCATCAATAAAGATTCTTTTTGCTGATAAAAAAATAAAATAAAACAAACGCCTCCTACAATGCAATAACTATCCTAAATTTAAAAATAAATAAACTATTTATGAGAATTGCTTTATCGAATAGAAAGCCTATAAATATATATATCGATGAATTTTAGTTTTTCTTTTTTTTAATCAAAATTGAGGAGTGTAAATATCATTTTCATGGCGGTCATGAAAATGATATTTACTTTAATTTAAAATTATAATAAAGAGGGTTACTGTATTAACTAGGAGTAATGAATTTCATCCCTGGCTATATTTACTGGTACAAAAAAAATTAAATTCTTTGATAACTCAATATCTATCTGTCCAACAAAAAATCATTCAAATGACTGTAGTAAATAAATGCCATGTCCAATTGTAAAAACCAAAATGGGAAACGTATCCTTATTTTCCTCATGAATTTACTGCTCTCACACACAATGTATTCTTTCTCCTTCCTAGCAAATTTGCATATCATTTAAAAAAAAAAAATAAAAAAAAAAAAAAAAAAAAACAGTTAATAGAGTGACACAAACCAATTACAAATTTTTTTATTTTTTATTATACACATCAAACTGTGGAATTCACCATTAAGGAGATTGTTCACCACCTATATTTTATGTAATTAATCTATTATCCTTTCTTTTCTTTTGGAATTTGAAGAATTACTAGCTTTTTAAATTTATTTCTGTGATTGCACAATTGAAACTGCCAAAATTAAAAAATATATATGTATAAAAAATAAAAAGCCATCACATATACATAAGAATAAAATTATACGTATGCGCACACATATTTGTATATATATATAATCATAAAATCTTTAAATAGACAAATATATACATGGATAATTATTCAATAGTTTCATAATATAATGTAAAAAGTTTATGTGGTGGTCTAAATTTTACAAGTGTGACATGCTCATTCATATTTATTAGACAATTGAGAAATAAATAATATATATATATATGTATGTATGTATAGATTTAGGCATATCAATAGCACACAGTACTCGCAAATTTTAAATACACAGACGTGTGTGTGTGAAATTCGAACAAAAAAAATGTAAAACCTGGTTTTCTTTGGATCCAATAGTTGCAGAAGGTGAAGGAGGAGGCGGCAAGGAGGACCGGTGTAGTCAAGGATAGTAAGAATTAAAGATCAAATCAGAGTTCTTTGAACCCAATAAAGCCACAGACAGAGTCACCACAATCAATGATACCGTAAACAACAACATAAACCTTGAAGACCATGAAGATGACGATGAACACAGCCTTCTGTTGCTGTCCCCCATCTCTTTCTCTCTCTAGAAAACACAAGTTTCCTGTGATATAGAATATGTGTATCTTGTTGTGTGTGTTTGGTGTGATTCTGTGCTTTTTTTTCTCGGGAAAGTGAGGGAAAGTTTGAGTGCAGAAAGAGTAATGGCAGTATTGTGTAAAAGTGGGCAATTATACTAAAGAAAGGCAAGCGTCTTGCCGCATCGATGGCTCTTCTGTCTACTGTTTTCGAGCACCACATGCAAAATTAAGGAAATGACAACAAAATAATTTAAATAAATAAACTTTCTATTTCCAAATATGCCCTTTTCTATTTATTTGCTACGTATACTTCTTTTATTTCTTAATGTTAGGGGGTTAGGTAGGACTGGTAAGTGTAGGAAAATCAAGCAGGTGCTTCAGGAGAGGAAAATAGACATGGCTCTCTTGCAAGAGACCAAAAAAGAGGTAGTTAATTCAGAGCTGGTGCAAACTATTTGGGCTGGGGAAAAAATGGAGTTTATGTCAGTTGATTCAGTAAGGTCTGCTGGTGGACTTCTCTGTATCTGGAATCCTGAAGTTTTTCAGCTCAAGAACTGTTGTTGCAATCGCAATTTTATCCTACTAGCAGGTTCAATATTTTTTTCTTTTAACTGTGTAATTGTTAATGTTTATGGGCCAAATGATCCTATAGGAAGGAAAAGGGTGTGGGATATTCTTGTGAATCTTAAATCACAATTCTTGGAACCATGGTGCTTGGGGGATGATTTTAATGAAATTAAAAGCATTTCTGAAAGAAAAGGTTGCTCTAGGAGGGATAAGGGTATGAGGGAGTTCAATGAATTGATAGAGTAACTAGAGGTCTTTGATCTACCTATGTGTGGAAGGAAGTTTACTTGGTGTCATTCACAAGAGGGTGATAGATGGAGCAGGCTTGACAGATTTTTATTAAATCCAGAATGGTTGCAGACTTTCAATTTTAAGCTTTGAGGTTTACCTAGACTGGTCTCTGACCATTGCCCTATTATTCTGATGGAGGATGAGAGGGATTGGGGTCCTAGACCATTCAGGTTCATAAATGATTGGTCATTGCATCCAAATTTCTTGCCATTTGTGGAACAAACTTGGGCTGCTCTAAATGTGTTAGGTTGGGCTGGATTCAGATGTTTAGTCAAATTCAAAGGGTTAAAATCAGCTTTGAAGAGGTGGAATAAGGAGGTGTTTGGAAATGTGGAGAGCAAGCTCAAAGCTACAAAGGAGGAAGTTCATGCCCTTGATCTAGTTGCCGAAGCAAGGGTCTTATCTGCAGATGAATTAGCTAGGAAGAGAGAACTGAAAGGTGATGCTTGGCAGCTAAGTAAAATGCTGGAGAGGATGTGGTTTCAAAAATCTAGACTTAAATGGGCATTATTGGGTGATCGAAATACTTCTTTTTTCCATGCTATGGCCATATGTAGAAGTAATAGGAATGCCATATGCTCCATTTTGGTGAGTGGAATTACTGTAGAAGAGCCTCTAGCCATTAAAGCTGAGGTGTTGAAACACTTTAGCAATATGTTTGAGGAGTCTTGGAGGGTTAGGCCCACCTTAAATGGCCCATTTAAGTCAATTGGGGAAGGCCATGATTCAGGATTTTTGGAAGCGGAATTTTCAGAGGAGGAAATCTTAAGTGCTATTAAATCTTGTGGGGGAAACAAGGCCCCCGGGCCTGATGGATTTAATATGGGTTTTTTTCAAAAATGCTGGCATATAGTGAAGGAGGATGTCTTGCTATTTATGAGGGACTTTCATCAAAATGCCAAGTTGGTTAGAGGGTTAAACAGTTCCTTCATAGCTTTAATCCCAAAAAATGAGAACCCAGCTAGCCTAAATGAATATAGGCCCATCAGCTTAGTGGGCTCCATGTACAAGATATTGGCCAAGGTACTATCAAATAGGTTGAAACAGGTGCTGCCTAGGATCATAAGTGAAACTTAATCGGCTTTTTTGAGGGGCAGAAACATTTTAGATGGCATACTTATTGCTAATGAGATAGTAGATGGGTGGAAGAAGGCTAGAGGATGTGGAGTTGTGCTTAAACTGGATTTTCATAAAGCTTATGATTCTGTCAATTGGGAATTTTTGTTCTCTATGTTATTTAAATTTGGTTTTGGTACTAAGTGGGTGAGTTGGATGAAGGAATGTGTTGCTTCTGTAAGAACTTCAGTGTTGGTTAATGGGTCTCCAACTCCTAAATTTTGTCCATAGAAGGGACTTCGTCAGGGAGACCCACTGTCACCTTTTTTGTTCATTATTGTGGCTGAAGCACTTAATATCTTAATGGGTAGAGCAAAAAATTTGGGACTGCTTAGAGGGGCATCTGTTGGGCCTAGTAGTCTACGGATTACGCATCTACAATTTGCGGATGATACCATTTTGTTCTGTGAAGCTGATTGGGGGGAAATAGTTAATGTAAAACGAATCCTCAGGTGCTTTGAAGTTTTGTCAGGACTTAGAATTAATTTTAACAAAAGTGTGGTCTGTGGGGTGGGGATTCCAGATGAGCTGGGTGAGGATTTTGCAAGTAGGTTGAATTGTAAATTTCAAAAATTGCCCATCAAATACTTAGGGTTGCCATTAGGGGCCAACCCAAGAAGTAGCAGAACTTGGCTGCCTGTGATTGATAAGTGTAAGCAAAGACTTGCTTCTTGGAAGAGAAGATATCTATCCTTTGCAGGTCGGCTGACCTTGATTAAGTCTGTTCTTGCCAGCTTACCTATTTTTTATCTCTCAATATTTAAGATGCCTGAGATGGTAGCAAAAAAGATGGAAAGTATTCAATCTGCTTTTCTTTGGGGTGGCTCGGATTTAAGGAGGAAAGTGCACTTGGTGAAATGGGAGGATGTTTCTAAAAGCAAAAACTTAGGAGGGTTGGGTGTTAAGAGAATTAGAATCATGAATGTATGCCTTTTACTGAAGTGGTGGTAGAGGTTTGGTGCTGAAGAGCACTCTCTTTGGAAGGATGTTATATGTGAAAAGTACATGGAGACAGGTTGGGCATGGTATCCCTCTACTGAGAGGACTAGCAGGTTGTCCAAAACCTGGGCAGACATTATTTACACTGTGGCTTCTAGGGCAGATCTTATGCAATTTTTTAGGAGTAATGCTGTGGTCAAGATTGGGGATGGTAGAAGAATTAGATTTTGGTCTGATGGTTGGGCAGAGGGTGTATGTCCTAGAGATGAGTTTCCTAGACTATATTCTCTATCAGTTGATAAAGAAGAGTCTGTATTCATGTTTCACAGCAATAGAGATGTATCTGGGAATTGGGTGTTTAATTTTAGGAGGCCTCTCTTTGCTTAGGAGGAAGCGGAATTGAGTAGATTACTAGTACATCTAAGTAGTCCCCCTTTGCTCAGAGCTAATGTGGCTGATTGTTTGACTTGGAATGCAAATACATCTGGTTGCTTCAGTGTCTCATCTGTCTATCAGTGGTTTGAATTGGGCTTTGGGTCTAATAGTTTGATCTCTAGAGTTTTGTGGAAGGCTCCTGCTCCACCAAGAGCACAATTCTTTGGTTGGTTGGTTTGGAAGGGTAGAATCAAGTCTGCTAGTTATTTGCGCAGGATTGGTATCCTAAATGCCAATGTTGATGTTTGTTGTGTTTTTTGCAAAGAAGTGGAGGAAACGATTAACCATGTGTTACTTCACTGCCCTCGTGTGTGGCCGATCTGGTCTTATTTTGTCAGAAGGTGGGGGTGGCAATGGGCTGCACCAGGTTCTGTTCAGAGTGTTATTCAGTGGTGGTCTGGTTGTAGAATGAGGAAACTTGAAAAGAAGCTGTGGAGTGTAATACCATATGCTATCTTCTGGTCCATATGGAAACAGAGGAATGACTCTGTGTTCAATGGGGTAGAGCCTAATTTTGTAGCTTTGTGTGAAACTATTGAGGTTCGAATTGCTTTGTGGATTAAGTCCTCTGTCCCAGCTTTGAACTTCACTGTCAATGACCTAGTGCATAATTTGCAACAGATTAGAAGGTGCTTGGCTTAGGAGTTTCTGCAGCATATTGCACTGGTGGTGTATAGAGATGGAAGACAATATAGAAATGGATTTTTTCTGACTTTCTACAGCTCAACAGAAGGAGGTTTCATTGATTGATTGCAAAATGATTCTTTGTAAATTAGTATGTTAGACTCTGGTTGTCTGGTGTACTGGGCTGGCTGATTGGCCTTAGGGAATAATTGTCTTTTGACTAGTGTAATCTTGGTGGTGATTAATTGGTTAGTAACTGCTTTGCTGCTCTGGTTTGAGTGCTGGTGTGCTCTGGTTGTTTGGTTTTTGCCCCCCTCACCGAGATGTTTGGATTGGTGTTGCTCTCAACTCTTGTTCTGGCAGGGGAGATGTGTAAAAGGATGAGTACACTGGGTTTTTTCTAGAGTACACTGGCTTGTTCTGGAGTGAATTTTGTGGCTACCTACTATTGGTGACTTCCTTCAACACTAGCTGGGATGAAATGGTCTGTTAATGGTTGATTTGTGTGGGAGGAAGAACAGTCTGTTATGCTCTGAATGCTGTATGGTTGGAGTGCAGTTGGAGCTATTGCACTGCTGTAGTTGGTTGTTTGCTGATGGGTTTGCTACTGAAGTTCATCCTCTGCTGATATGGTTTCATTCTCTGCTCTGATGTGGTTGGCTGATATGTGCTTTGACAAATCAGATGTTGCTGTCTCTGTTGT
Organism: Camellia granthamiana; assembly: GCA_036172215.1. NCBI lineage: Eukaryota > Viridiplantae > Streptophyta > Magnoliopsida > Ericales > Theaceae > Camellia > Camellia granthamiana. Next base: position 94,666,716 of record CM069907.1, read on the forward strand.
AGGCAGATTGGAAGTTGGTCTGAATTGTTGGAGTGTATTGATATGATGATGTGCAAAGCCACAAATCAGTAGCTATGTAACACATATTTGGTGGTCTGAATTGGTTTGCTGATCAATCTCAGCCAGTGGTGTTGTAGTAGAGGTTAGCAAATGATTGTGCGCTGGTTTGCTGTGGTGTTTAGGAAGGTTTTGTGACTGGGCTGCAGTTGGTTGGTCTAGCTTTGGTTTGAAGTGAGATGTCCTACTATTTTGCTTTAGTCAGGAATGGTGGTCTCCCCATTCTCTTCTGGCAACTGCTGTGAGATTGGGGGTTATAGGAGTAGGATTAAGGATGCTGTGTGTTTTTGTTTTTGTTTCCCTTTTTGGTTGGACTCTCTTCAACCTTCGGGCTCGAGCTAGCAGATGATTGTGCATTCTCCTTAGGGCCAACCTAGTTGGGATTAGGGTGGTTTGCTTTGATGCTTTTGGCTCTTGCCTCCCATCCTTGTTGATGTATACCATGATGTTTTTTGTTATGTTATCATCAATAAAGAGTTTTTCTTTTGCTGATCAAAAAAAAAAAAAAAACAATCAAGAAGCAAGGGACAAATTCTTTCAAGAATGATTGTTATAACCCATCTTAAAATGGAATTGATTGTTATATACTAATCACTTTTATAAGAAAAAAAACATATAGAGTTGGTTTAAATCTTCTTTTTCTTTAAAAATGAAAAAATTATGCACCCACCTCGAAAAGTAATTTAAAAATGAAATTTGTGATATAAATTCAAATTTAATAGGTTCTAAGTCATACTTAGAATAAATCTGATTTACATATTTCATTTTTGAAATACTTTTCTAAGTGCAAAAAGTATTCATGTTTAAAAAAAATCTACATATCAAGAGAGGAAACCAATAATAAATTTGATGTAAAGATATGACAAGGGTATTTGAATTACTTCAATAAATTTAAATATTTAGTAAATGTTTGATTGTAATATTTGTTGCCTTGTTGAAAAGATCCTTCAATTTTATTTTATTTTTTGCCACACAATTGGACAATCGCTAGAAAAAGCGAAAACAATAAAATAAAAATTGATTCGCTTGATTTTATGTCCTTTATTTTGTGTTGTTTCAAGAAGTTTTTCACTTTAAAAGGTCAAAGTGTGAAATTCCTTAACTTTCCTAAATAATCATTGAGTAGGTTAATTCAAAAATTCTCTCAATATAACCTCCATTAATGTTTGGAAATGTAGCATTGCTCTTTTATTTATTTATTCATTTATTTATTTTGAATTTTTTAACCTAAAGCCAAGTGCATTTTACATTTTATTTTCCACATCATCATTTGTGTAATCGTTTTCTTTTCAGGACAGTGATATTTTAGAGGTATTATCCCATATAATGTTATGCATCTATCAATTTGAGTTTGATAGGACAAACATCGTGATTCATGACCAAAGCCCAAGTACAATCTAGTCAAAGGAATCATCTGTCTAAATATCTCATATCTTCTGGTTTCAAAAGCTCCTATTCAGCACACAATCAAATAGAGAGATTAATTTAGAGAGGTCATTGTGAGACAATGAGGATTCAAATAGAGCGTCCCAACCTTAATCCAACCTGCCATTTTTGGTCAGAAAATCCAAAAATAAAATAATAAATAATAAAGGAACACAAAAAGCACTTCACAGTAAATAATAATATTTACTATATTTGTTTCTAGAGGAATTTTTTTTGGGAAAAATTACATGTCAGTGGCTATTCTATAAAATAATTACATATTGATGGAACAGTTTATAATTTTAATTATTGATATTTATAAAATTTATCACTTATTTAAATTTTTTAAAAAAAAGATTAGGCTGAATTATAATTTTTTTTTTTTTCAACCATATTACATCCCACTAATATAACATCTCTAATCTAGCCTAATGACATGGAAGAGAGAATAGAGAGATAGAGAGAGGAGTGTGGGCTCACCCCTTCACATAATCCATTTCATATAATTAGGGGTGAATTGGTGATATCAAATTAGTGATGACAGTTTTCCAATCCAAACGCCCTCGTTTTCGCTTCTTCCCTTGTTCCTTACATTGCCTCACCCAAATTCTTTGCCTTTTACTTTTATTTTATTTTATTTTTAACTCTTGAACTAAAAATTAAGTATTTAGAAACAATTTTATATAAATTGACTGAATATCCATGGTTTTTACCCCAATTTTTTTTTCTTTTAAGAATCGCACAATCATCACAAAGTAAATCCCCTAAACCCCCAACCCATATATACATACATATAGATAGAGCACCAAAAAAAAATACATACATATATATATGTACAGAGAATTTTATTATCGGTATTTTTTGTCATATACATAAAGACATATATATATAATATAAATTATATATATACATTAAAAAATTCAAACACCACAGAACAATCACTAATAAGATTAAAAAGCTTTTTTTGTTACAAAATAAGAAAAGAATGCAAAGGAATGAAATATATATTTCACAGAAGTAAAGGCCTTGCCCCTCATACTCTTCTCTTAATTATATGCACATAAACACAAAAATGAATTCTTGATTTTTTATAATAAAAAAAAAAACACTGATAAACAAATTGCACACACAATAGATATAGATAGATAAATAGAGAGAGAGAAAGGGAATAGGGTTTTACAGGTGGTCGGGTTTTGCGAATGGGATTAATAGGAAGTGGTGGAAGAGAAGAGCGGTAAAGAATGGACTCATCGGATGATGATACTGCATCTAAATGCTCCTCATTTGCTGAAACTGAATCTCTAGTTGAGTTTGATTTTAGTCCTACAAACATTGCAGAAGAAGATGATGATGATGTTGATGATGATGATGATGGAATCATAGAACTCCATGCCCATGGATACAATTTGTTCGAATCAAATACCCAATTGGAGTTCTTCGGCCCCACTAAACCCACAAACCCAGAAACCAAAATCAATGGAACAATCAGCCCAAAAAACTTTAAAGAAGATGATGATAAACACTGCCATGAACACAGCCTTTTCACCCCCATCCCCCACCTCTCTCTCTCTCTCTCTCTCTCTCTCTCTCTCTCTCTCTCTCTCTCTCTCTATAACTCACCCTTTTCTCTCTCTATATTGTTAAGGAAAATTTATAATTTCCCACAAGTAAATCAATCAATGGGAATGAAAACTAATGCGGAAAAATTAAATCAATAGCAACACAAGAATTTTACGTGGTTCCGTCAATGTGAGGTATGTCCATGGGATCGAAATCCGATTCTACTATCAACCAAATAGTTTCCAAACGATTACAAACGAGACACGAATGGTCTCACAAACCACCCTTAGGTAAATTTGAAATAATCACAAATAAATAAGAGAAAAGACCTCACCAAATAGACGAATAAAAGTCTTCAAAACAAAATTGAAGAAGACCACAAATCTGAATCAAAATAGCTTCACCGAATTGAATTCAATCCAAAACCATTCACCCATAGCAAGCTGATGCTTGAAGAACAATGATGATAACCCCACTGAAGTTGATCACGCAACACACAACTCCAACAGCCGTTGCTTTTTCGAAAAATACAAAACACTCCTAAAGTAATATTATTGATTCTTAGGTTTTATATCAAAACCCTAGTTATACCAAACTGATTATAAAATACCCATTAGGCTTCCAAAAGTTAGATATAATATATTAAGAATATATTATAACCAAACCACACTTTATTAAAATTCTTTTAATAAACCAATTGGATCTCATACTCCACTAAGGAGATATGCCCCAACATATATAGGCATGTATATAGATAGATAGATAGATAGATAGATAGATACAAACTATTTTTTTTTTTTTTGGTTTTATTTAAGGGAGGGTTATGGATTTTCTCTCTCACTTTCTCTCTGTTTTTTGTTTGTTTTTTTTTTGGTAAAGTGAAGAGAAAGAGCAACAATTGGTGAAAGATGGTTGCACCAACAAGCCAATCATCTTGTTCCTCTATTTTTGAGCTGTCTTTCATTACATGCAAAACGTGAATTCAATTTTTTTCTTATTTTGTTAATTTATTTATTTCCAATTCTGCCCTTTCCAAAAATCTCCTACCACGAATGATGTCATAAATATGTTTATTTTCCCCACCTATTTCCCATGAACTCCTCGAGTGCAATTAACAACTTACTCGCTCCTTTTCACCGTCCACGTGGCGACTAAGTGTTTGAGAGCGCAAGTATGATCGTGTTGTTTTGTTTGCAAGTGGGTTTTGAAAAATGTTCAAAACGGTAATGAAGTCCACGCCTGGTGTTTAATATGGTTATTAGATTTATTTATATTTATTAACTTATTGTTTGAAAAAAAGTATAAAATTAACCATACAATTTTAGTATAATTATATTAAATTTTTTTTAAATTTTAATTTATATAATATTTGATGTACTTTTATCAATACTTTATTAATCATATTAATCAAAAAAATAATATTATCATATTTTTTAGGAAAAATTACCCATAAATCCTATATAGAGAAAAGTTAAACCAGTTAGTCCTGAAAGTTTTTTTTTGTACACCATTTAATCCTATTTGTTTGGCAGCTTTTTTGGGGTGTGATTTCATCCCATGTGTTTTTACATGAATACCCTTTGCGAGATTGTTTCCGTAGACATTTGATTCTTTTTTGAATTGGGATAGGTAATGTTAACGTATGGGGGGGATATTTGATTGGTTAACATTGATTTCATTGTTTTTGGAGAAAAGAAACGGGGGGCACCATTCATCTCATTTTTTTCGGTGACCGCCATTGTTCGTCGCATTGTACCTGTGCATTTCGAGGTGTTGTTTTGATGTGTTTGTACTGATGGGGTTATGCCATCGCACTATAACAGGTGTGTGTTTTTGTTTGTTACTTTTTTTGTCTCCCATTTATATGTTTATTGTTGATTGGTGTTGATTTTTGGTATTGTTTTTCATTTACGGGTGTTGCTGTGATGTTTGTTTTGTCGTGCTAAATTGCAGTGTGTTTGTTGTGTCAATGGGTTGGGTTCGATTAATTACACCAATTCCATGTTTAAAAAAAGTTTTTTGTTTTGTATTGCCGGTGTATTGTTGCCATAATAATGGGTTCAACAAATGTTCGCAGGTATGGACGAAGGGATATTGTTGGTGTGTTCTTACGGTTTAGTCAATGTTGTTTATTCAGTTGCATCACGATTCAACATTCGTACAGATTGTTAGTCATATTTGTGGAAAGTTCGATGGATTGGTGCCAGGGGCGGTGTGTTTGTTGTTTGATGTTCCCGGGTATAAAAAGTTTAAGATAGATAATGACAACGATATTCAAAACATGTTGTGCCTTGCTAAGTCGTTTGGGATAAATCACATTGACCTCCTCATTCAGAAACATAGTGTTGGGATGGGGGGTGATTATGGTGTAGTGGATTCTACAGAGGATTGGGGAAAATTCTCGGGATGCTAGTCAAAATGATTGTATGGACGACCAGATGAATTTGTTACCAACATATTTTCCGAATAGATCGAAGACGTTTTTGTTGGCGTAATGGACGTATGGGATTACCCATGTGGGACAATGTTTCGATGGTGAAGCAACTGAATTCCGTGAAGTTCTATGTAAGTATGCTATGGAACATGGATTTCAATTCAAATACGTTAAAAATGACTCTGTTCGAATTACAGTAGTGTGTAAGTTTGCGGCATCAACAGATTGTACATGGTCAGTTCATGCGAAGATGTTACCATCAAGTGGGGTGTTATGCATTAAAAGGTTCAGTAGTGTGCACACTTGCAGGGCTGCTGTACGTACTTATAGGAACCCTCGTACAGGGTCTGATTTGGTGTCTACTGTTGTTGCGGATTGGGTGCGTGATCAGCCATTGACACGCCCTACTAATGTGGTGTTCGATTTGAAAAACGAGTATGGTTTGGAGATTAGTTACTGGGTGGCATGGTTGGGTGTTGAAAAAGCGAGAGGCGAAGTGTACGGGGATCATGCTATGTCGTTTGACCAACTTAGGTGGTATAGTGATTCCGTTATGCCAAAAAACCCAAACAGTTACATTAAACTTGAATTTGACCAGAAAACCGGGAGGTTTGTTCGATATTTTATATCATTCGGCACTTGTATAGATGGGTTCAATCATTCTCTCGGCCTTTGCTATTCTTAGACGAAACATTTTTGAAAGGTAGGTTCAAAAGTAATTTGCTCGCCGCAACTGCTAAAGACACTAATCAAGGTAATAGTGTGTCCTCTTATTTCATATTTTGTTGATGTACTTGTAAACAGGTAGTTCCATTTTGATCTAAAGCTTCGTTAAATAAATTTTCCCACTTTGAAATAGGATGTCCTCCTATTGACACTGATTGGTAATGTGAAACATAGTGTTATGCTTATTCATTTTTTCTTGAAAATGTGTCGTACATGTTCTCTGTGGATGGTTCTAAAACTTTACACATGGCAACCTGTTTATGTTGCATGTTTTTGGTTGTAGGATTGTTTCATGTCACCTTTGCTAGTGTTGATTCCGAGAATTCAACCAATTGGGAATGGTTTCTTCGCAATTTGAAAGAAGTTGTTGGGGGGCGGGTGGACATTAACTTTTGTATCTAACCGCCACGTCGGATTATTACAGTCTATGCCAATAATTTTCCCGTCGGCGCATCATGCGTATTGTTTGTTGCATCTCCAAATGAATTTGTGAGATCGAATGAAATATGTGAATACATCGCACAAAATTGGGTTGATGCGTAAATTGTGGGAATGCACCTACGTGACCACTATTACTTGCTTCAATGACAAATTGGAGTTATTGAAGAAGTCCAACCCGGCTGTGATTGAAGATTTCATGAAAGACTTGCACCCAAAACACTAGTCTAACGCGTATTTCAGGTAGTTCACGATTCGTCTAATGGGCTATGGCATATTTTAATCCCCGTCATTTTCTTTTGTATGTTTTATTCTCCTTATCGTTGATGACCTTCACACACGTTGACATTGGTTATTTTTTAGGGGCCAACGATACAGTGAGATGTGCTCAAACGCTGCCGAATCGTTCAACAATTGGGTAGGTGAGGCCCGTCATCTTCCTATTACTAGACTGGTTGACATGATAAAGGGTCAAATAATGGAGCAAATGTCGGAACGTAGAGTTAAATGAAATGATGTGTACGAGGTTCACTCCCACCCATCAGTGTTGGTTGATGTCGGCAAGCAGACATGTTCTTGTTTTCAGTGGCAGATAAATGGGTTCCTGTGTTCCCATGCCGTTGTCGCATTTCGTAATAGTGGGAGAAACATTTATGATTCGATAGACCATGCATTCTACATCGATACATTTCGAGCTATGTACAGCGGGACAATATATCCCATCCCAACAGTTGAGAAGTCGACGTTTAACCCAACTGAATATTTGATAGCACCGCCGAAGGTGAAACGTCCGCCTGGTAGGCCGAAAAGGAAGAGAATTTCGTCTAAGGGCGAGGTAGGGCAACATATTCATTGTGGGCGTTGTAGAAAATTGGGCAATCACAATAGGAAGACATACAAAGAGCCGTTATAGATGGTCTGCCATATGATTTAATTTTGTTTTTGACAAACTGGGTTGTGTTGGACTGCCATATTATGATTTAATTTTTTTGTTCGAACTGTTTGTCGAACTCTTTTTAATTGGTCATTCATTTTCTATTTCAGACTTAATAAATTTGGTACGACATACTTATGTTTACCCTAGCTATCATTTCGGCTCCCACTGTTGAACAATCACACACTACAGCTTTAACACCCCACCTTCGTGTTCATTATATTATGGTCTCACTATCATGTTGTTGTACTGTAACACCAATGGTTGTGGTTTGTTTGCAATCTATGTACATCATACACAGACATAAACCCAAAACCCACTGTGGAATATTATGTTCGGGTGAAATGGTCTCTCCATAATTATAATTATAATGCCAATGGCAATTTAATCTGGTGTGGTGCCATTTTTTTTTTTTTTTTTTTGGGAGGGGGGGAGGGGAAATGGTCTCTCTGTCGTTTGTATTGGTGTTCACTATCATGATCTTGTAAGGGTACCTACATGGTGGGTTTTGTTTTTTATACATTGGCAACAGTAATGGTGTTTGATGGTTGTGTTTTTTTTTTTATTCCTTTACTACACGTACGTAAAGGGTTTGTGCATATTGAGAAATTTACGCAAGGGATTTTGGGATGTAAATTGTTTTCCTGGTACCAGGTGTTTGGATTGGGTGGGTGCATAGTGTATCTTCTTTACACCATGACTTTCGTGATGTTTTGTAGGTCCAATTTCTATTTGTGGTGCTCATTTTTAAAACTAAAATATTGAAATCTCACTCATGGCAATGTTAACATTCATTGGGCAAGTTTAATCCCAAGGTGTATGCTTGTTGGGCGTGTTAATTTCGTACAGTTGATATTGGCTGAATGTCGTCCGGTATGGTAGGACTATACATGACTGCGCATTTCAGTTTGGGAGGTTGAGTTATGTACATCATACATAACCATAATATCAAACACGATCACAAGTCAAATTTTTATACCGAATATCACACACAAATACCGTTCCAAACAAATATCTCGTAGTTACGGGGAGGTAACCTGTTTCCTGCTTGTTCAACAGTTTAATACACATTCATCAACAACACGTAAAACATTGAATATGAAACCAATCCATGTTGTTTTTCCTAACATACGATACAATCAAACACAAATTCTTAACAAACACGTTGACATGATGCGTTTTTTCTTTACATGTCAACTTCCATAGACATCAAACCATGCTTAATCCCATGGTGGCAAAACATGTTTCTCAAACCCACACTGTCGGCATGTCAACTTCCGTATAGCTCATACCATATTTACATACACAGGTGCGTATGGCATTACGAAGCAATGTTTTGTACATGCACATTAAAATATAACATACTATTTTCATTACTCGGACATTACCATCACCATTCAACAATATGATAAGAGACTCCTACCACTGCAAATTAGCCAACAACCATTCATAACGACGATGATGTATTAGTAGGCACGACATAATGTTCGAAGCTGATAATATGGAATAGAATGAACTGTTTGAACTAGTTGGCAAATAATGTCAACGTTAACGTCAAAAATAAAAAATGATTTCTAGCAAACGCTAAGCACATTGTTCCATCATTCAGCATAATCTTAAAGTACCATAGGCCAACTATCTGACCACCTATTTTCCTCCTAACATTTGGTCTTCGCACATTAACAAAACAATTATGTACATCGATAAAACTTCAAAAATAAACCATCCTACTTAGGTTGTTGCAGCTTCTGATATGAGTATGGTGAACACCTCTTACAATGTCCTCGCACGGAGTCCTCTTTCTGGGTCACTCAAGAACATGTCCACCATCGCAGCACATAGCCCAGTGGGTGTGAGACCGTCCATGGTTGTATCGATTTCTGCCCCACGAATGTACTGTCTGATAATGAAACACACGAAAATCCCGCAATCTGACCTGTATTCACAGATGATTGTTCCCACGTCACTTACTCAATACATCATCAAATCAATGAACTCAATGTAATATAAACATTACTCACGATTCTGGGACTTGTTGCGGGCAATCCACAACAAATACAAAACTGCCATCATAAACATCTGCCCCAATGCCCTCAGTTGTAACTCTTGGTTTCATGAATTTGTTGTGGTGGTCGGCCACCCATTGTTTCTATTCATCGTTCACAAGTTAGTTTAGCTGCGTATGGGGCAATATGAAAGCTTCCAAAATTACAATTCATCAAGCATGTACATACAAACTTAGTTTGATAAACTACCATTGCACAAACTTAGTTTGATAAACTACCATTGCACCACCACTACAATTTGTCAAACATTCATATACAAACTACCATTGGTTTTGCTGTACTTATAACTTTTAATGCCTCATTATAATGCTTATCACGCACCCCACGTCTTGGCCTCATAGAGTTGTAATTTTCCAATTCCCGTTTTCTGAATCGTATACCATGATTGTCCAATGGTTGGCATTGTAGATAGGAAAAAGTGTGTATCTGGAACCTCGCACTGCCTTTATGTGTACGTTCAAGTATTTCATTTGTGACACAGTGCTACTGCTCCGCATCATATCCTGCACAATTGTTCACAACCAACTCAGTCCTATCAGATTTCATTCAACAAAAATAAATTTAAAATTATGTGTAAACAATCAATAGTTGTGTTACATACCGAACACACACTACTATAAATGTATGTTGCGCCCACATATTCTACTCTCCCCGACACCATCTTGTGCATTTCTGTCAACATGGAAGCGTACACATCGATTACCTACACTATATGTTACTCATAAATATTCCAGTGCACTAGTAATAACAATTTGTAAATTTCTATACACTATGTGCTACTAATTTTTTGTTAACATCATGTCGAAGTGCATGCATTCTACATATTTGTAACGGTGTGTTATTAAATACATATGTCATATATGTGTGTAATACCATGTATGTGACATCCATCATATACCACATATCTGCATTCACCATATATGTGTGTCGATGAACTTGCAATGCACTCTGTCTGTGGAGTTTTTGGTCACAAATTGCATTTCGTGACAACCACATCAACCACGATACGATTGGAACAATGTTTACATGTGTATGAGGGGTTTTAAAATATTTATAACTCTTCAACATTAAATTATATGAGACTGGCTTACATTTCCATGGATGGAGTTCTGCTACACCAAGTCTTTGATGTCTATGAAATGCACTTGTATTCCATTGTGTCCACCGTCCCAAACTATTAAGCTGCAGATCATAAATCAAATTTATCAACCACCATAATACAACATTTAGAACTTCTAAACGTAAATTAGTATAACATTCTATATGAACAACCTACCCGTCACCCTCTAAACTATACATTCTCTCTAGTAGTTGCCTATCGTCATCCTTCAACATGTTCCACACAGTGTGACTCCTATTTATACCAAAACCATGCTAGGTTTTACGCTCCACCTCGATGTCCTCGACACTGTAAATCACTCCGGGCTCAAACGATTTACCAAGCCTCACATTGTTACTTACTTTTTGTTGCCCAAATATGTCGGGATATTCGTAGTCAAACAACCTAAATTCCCGTCTTGGTTTGTTTTTCACCCGTTTAACCAGTGACGTCATTTTCGGCCCAGTACTTATTGCAGCAGTTGTGTCTTCCCAACCAGATTGTATGCCAACGACAGCTGCGCCAACATTTATATTTCCATTACTCACTGACTGCGTGTTACGGGGACTATAGCTACCCTCCACACCTGACACAGTCGAATGTACATACACATCGGCAAAGTCAACCGTCAAATCTTCAACCCCAGCTTCGTCTTCAACAATTTCTAATGCAGGGATGCCAACGTCTTCCATTTGGCTTGCAGGACACGTAGACTGCTATGCTCTTTCACCGCTCGTCACGTTACCAAAACCACTCACTTTCCCCGATCGAATGTTACTCGGTGTTCGTAGATTGGATCTATGATTCACAACACATTGCGTTACCTCGTGCACCTCACGATCATCAAGACTATCCTCCAGATTGGTTATTTTCGACTCTAATCGATCAACCAGTGCTCTGAGTCGTGCAATTTCAGCATCCTTCTCGACAATAACACTATTAAAGTCTATAAACAAATTGCCAGCATGCTTCCCAAGTAGTGTCTCCAACATTTCAACACGATGTTCCAATTCACATACCCGTGCGTCTTTATTCTTCATTTCACTCTCCAACTCAGTAATTCTCACTTTAAAAGTTCTCAACTCATCATTCACCCCCGCTGGTTCTGTACCAACAGCTTTACCATCCGGAGTGCTGGACAGGTCTAGAAGATCCGGGAACAATATCGGCCACACATCTCTGCCTGCACACGCCTTCCCAGCCACTTTTTCCTTACTAGTTGGTGTACCACTATTGTTATTCCCATGATCATCTACCCCTTCCATTTTAATGGGACCACCATTCGGTGTATCAAGCTGCCAACAATTGAAGCTTGGCTCCACACTGCCCACATCATTCATCTTAGCAACAACCCCACGCCCATCGCACGCGTTAGCTGGATCCACATCCATCGTAATTCGACCAGCTTGCCTTGGTTCATTCGTAACAATAGCCAGCTTCAGAATATGACACTCAGTAATTGTCCCAACAAGTTTACCATTGCACCTAGCAAAAATCCAAATTAACACACATATAAACATCATAGGATGCAAACCAAAAACAAAAAACCATGCTTTCATTCTGTACCTTAATGCAACCTTCTACTGACAAATTTATCCCTTTCAATTTCCCCGCAATTGCGCCAATGTTCTATCAACAAAACCTTGGTGTCACATTAGGCCTTTCCAGAGTAATGATGCTCGAATGTTCACAAATGAGAAACTGAAATCAACATATCAAATAAGCCATTAAATAAGCACACAATAACGTATGACTATTTTGTTTTAGAATGATGTATGTGTTCGGCACACTGGTCATTGTACATACTAACAACGCTACGACACAACCAGTCACCCTCTCCAGCCTGTTGTGCATCTCATTCAGCGAACCAATCAGCGTGTTTTGAATTGTTGTAGTCAAGTCATACTGTCTTAACGTATCCAGCTTGTCGATCACACGAACAAATGCCCACCCTATATGCTCGCCGGTGGTTACGAAAAATAACTTCGCACAAATGTAAAGATACACCAGTTTTGCCACGTCTTCTTCGTCATGTTCTGTACGACCACAGATTACTTCACTCAGCAAATCCTTTATAACTTTTGAAGATATCTGGCTAACATTTGCGCAACATCTTTGCATGAAATCGGAAGGCCTTTTACCACCGTGTGTCAAATCCAACTTCTCTTTTCCACATTGTACCCCAAATATCAACTTGATGTCGTTGTTCGGCAATGGCAGTTTAGCTCCACCAATATGGAACTTCTCATCTTCGAGGTTATACGTTTGTATAATGTGACAGACCGTTGCATCACACTTCTTAAACGATTTCGGATCAAAGCTCATTCACACGAATAGCATCAATCATCACCCAAAACGGGGTTTTCTACAATTGTTTAATATGCCCATTACGTAATTCCAATTCAAGCACTGTGTTAATCACTCCTAATATGTTGGATCGGTACATTAACCTCGCCGAATCAACATCAGCTTTCATAACAGTACCACTAGCCCCTTTTTGTTTCTTAAATGGAAGTCTGGATTGCCTTTTCGTGGCCAACCTGGTTGACGTTTGCAGTGACCTTGTGCCAATGTTCCGTTTTCCATTCCGATTGTCGCTGGTACCTGAAACATGGGTTACACGCAAATTGTCAGGGGAAAACTAAAACCAACAACAACACATGCAAAATATCATGCATAACATTATTACACCATACCGGGAAAATCAAACCCCACCAAATAACACCACCACACGTTCCATCACCATAGGCAACACCAAATTCACTCATACTTTCACGCACCATGTCATCACACATACGTACAATAGGAACACACCATTAACATGTCAAACCAACATAGTCTACACCTTCCAATCCATAACACACCACGTTGACCCATTACATGCAACACCATACAAAACAAGACATTTTCACTTTCCAACACACTAAATTAACTATTTTTAAGAACATAATAAACAAACCCAATGAACCATAAATATGCATTCTTGCCACACCAAGCAACATTACACTAACGCTAACAAATTACGTTCATTCATCCAAAAACCATACACGTGCGATTAATATTTTTGGATGTTCAACGTTCTCTACGTCACGGTTCGTATTCCACTGGTCACCAGACTGACATTAATTGATTCCCCCAATTGGCATACCTTCGGCCAATCAAACTCTTGTCCCACACAACACCAAATGCCACCACTTACATTGTCCAAATGTGACTACGCTAGCTCAAATAAACAACACCACACATTTGATGACGTATCACTTCACCACACCAAAAAAAAAAAACCCCAGACAAACTGATCCCCATCTCAAATATGTGAGTACACCAGTCACACATTACTTGAACACCATTACTATATGCATTCAATGTAAAAAAAAAAACACCATATACAAAACGCCACAAATACAGGACAATATGCACCACCAACAAAAATAGCAAAACCAAAATGGCAAGACATCCCCAATCACGACCGAATCAACTTTCCAAAAGGCTTAGGCATTGATGAGAGCTCTTGAACCTTCAAGCTTCTTTTGTTCTTCAAATCAACTTTCACCCTCCATACACCATTAAAGCTTGGATTTGAAGCTTTCTTGTAAAGAATTCAAGTCATATTTTTAGAACCTAAAGGTAAGGGAATTGTTCTAGGACATATTTGTAGAAGCTTAGACATAACTTCCTTATAAAAGCTTTCTTGACCTTCAAACCTTCTTTAGATATACATACACAATACATACACCATTAGAGCTTGTTCTTGAAGCTTTTTGCTAGAGTTTCAAACCATATTTCATAAACTTGAGGGTGTTTGAAATCAAGTTTGATCCACAACCAAAGCTTGCTCTCTTCAAAAGATATAAACTTGTCACTTTTTTCCTTGCTTTTATTTCAATCTTTTTCTATCTTTTTCTTGTGTTTCCCTGCTGTTTTGAACCTATTTCAAGTGTTGGAACTTGGGGTTGAAGAGCTACCAAAGGTAGAGAGGCTTAATACCCTTTCTTGCACCTTATCTCGTAGCTCATACCCTTTGTTTTTGCACTCTTTTCTTTGGTTTTCATACTGATTTTCAGAGCTTAAAAAGGCTGGAAAACATGGTTTAAAAGCCTCAAAAGTAGAGAGGTTAGCCACCTCTCCTTGATTTTGCTTACTAGCTTTATATCTCTTGCTTTTGTCTATCTTTTTGTGCTCTTTAAGCACACTTTTAGCCACTATTTTAGGGCTGTTTTTGGACTGTTCTTGGACTATTTTCAGAGGCTAAAATATGATTTAGAAGTCCCAAAAGTGGAGGGGTTAGCCACCCCTCCTTAGCTTTGCTTACTAGCTTTGTATCTCTTTATTTTTGCCTATCTTTTGTGCTATTTTAACATGGTTTTAGCTACTATTTTTCACCCATTAAAGGCTGTTTTAGGACTGTCCTAGGTTATTTAATTAATTCATGCTTTGATTAATTTACTTATTGTCTCATATATTCGCATATATGGCTTGTTGTATGTTGTTCTTAGCCTTTCTCTGTTTAATTTCCATGTTTAAGAACCTCATTTTAGCAAGCAACTTATCATCCATTTCTTTCATTTGAGAATTGTTTCAACCGATTGATGGTTGTTCAAAACATGAGCTAGACATCTATGCTTAATGGCTTAATCTCTACGGAGGTTCGTTGCCAACGGCATAGTCTCTCTTTCATGTTGAGAATCACTTCCCGTTTGACACGCTTCTCATTTAGTGGACGTAATCATCACCTTGGACTTAATGGACTAAAGAATGGAAAGGTCTAAAAATTGCTAAAATGAACCAACCCACATAAAGAAAATGAGTTATATTGCTTGGATTCGGCCAGACGTTATGTCGATTCCATTGTGTCAAGGATTGTCTTACATCAATTTATGATGTTTTGATGAACCTTGAAGCGTCTCTACCTCCCTCTTTGCGTTCACTCTATGATACGAGGGAGGGGTGGTTGTTGTTCATTACATTTATTGATTTTTGTCCAAATTGTATCCGAAATCATCAAGCAATCAACTTGTTCATTGATGGTTTGGAAACGATTCCAATCTCCTCTTGAGGTTTTTCCATGACAGAAGAGTGTGAGAGGGACAAACAGAGTTCAAAACTGCTCTGTCTGCACTGTTTTCACCTTAGAGCACAAAAACAGGATTTTGCATGAAATTAAGGCACGGCCGGCCATCAATGTTTGGTCAGCAGTATGTTTTGTAGAAAACAGAGGGTAGTGGCTACAGGTGAAACAAAGCAGACCTAGACAGACAGAGCAATTCTTGGATGCTGTGAATGCAACCCTTGTGTATCCTTGCTTGCATCAATGTTGTAAATTAATGCTCCAAGTATTGTTGTAATTAATTATTATTATTGTTGCAATTAGTCTTGTTGTAATTAGTATTGTTTATTTGTAATCATTATAGCTAGTTAACTTAGATAGCTAGTTTATTTCTCCTTATTATCCTTGTTGTAATAGAATAGCTAGCTAGTTAATTCTTTGCTTATTTATTCATTCGGTTTTGTAATAATTAGTTTAATTCAAACTTTCTGACACTCATTCGGACCCTCTTGTAAGAGGGCCAATATGTAATAACGTGTATATCTTCCAACCTCGCATTGCTTATGGTGGTTAGTTTAGAACATTATGTTTCTCTTGGCTAAACGAGCCTAATATTCGAGCTCGAGCTCAGCTCGTTTACTAAACGAATCGAGCTAAGTCGAGCCCTTAACGAGCCGAGCCGAGCCGAGCCGAGCTTATTCATGAACAGCTCAGTTCATTTACAGCCCTACCTAGCACTCATCTAATTGATACGGAGAGAGCTACTTTGTCATATTAATGTTAGGGACTCTAAATAAATTATTAAATATTTTATATAATAATCACATGACTAACTCTAAGAAAAGCTAAATTCGAGTTGATGATGCACAAACGAGAGCAAAGGCAATGTTATTAATATTGTTCGATTATTTTTGTAATGTGTTTAATATACACAGAAGGTCCAACAAAATGAATGATTTGGATTATCGAAACAAGACTCGTGATTGGCTCCACAAGCCCTAACATGACGGTCAAAAATAATGACAGTAGGCTACACCACAGTTTTATTTCGATGATCTAAACCATTTAGTTTGTAAGACCATTCATGTATATATCACCTTAAAAAAAACTACGTTAATCAAATAATCGTAACATATTTAATTTATTGATTTGTTTTGCAAAAAAATGAATGGCAAGTGTATGTTTGAAAACAAATCATTTGTTTTTTTTGGTGACAAACACTATAAATTGAACAAGTTACGATTATCGAATCAATTTAATTTTTGTATGAATAATACAGTAATGCTACAGACCCCAAAAATTCTACCAAAAGTTTTACCAAATATTTCACATGGGTGTGGGACCCACACAATGTGGGTCCCACACCCATGTGAGATATTTGGTAAAATTTTTGGTAGAATTTTTGGGGCCTCTAGCATTTTTCTGAATAATATACGTAAAAAGTCTTACGAAATGAATGATTTGAATTATCAAATGAACAACACCCTTTAGTCCACATGGGGGGCCAATTTTTAGTTTACTTGTTAACATTACATATTACATTTTATAATATAAAAAAAAAAATCAGGAAAAATTAAATGTAAAAACTATCAATGGAATATTAAGTTTGCCGTGAATAATATATTGAATAATACTATATGTACCAATTAGTGTACTAACTAATATACTAATAGATGATGTGACATTATTTTAAAGGTTTTAGATATTTATAATGTGTATAATAAATGTGATCAATAATAATATCATAACACTAATTGATATACTAATTAATACACTAATTAATACATGTACCACCACAATAATATATTAGACTTTCTTTGACTCAGTTTGACCTGTTTCTTTCCCATAAGAGAAACAATAAGTAATAAAATTAATAGCAAACCATAATGACTGTTGACTCTGCACAACAGTAACTTTGTTGTTAATAAATTTGACCTGCTTCTTTCCCATAAGAGCAGCATTAATAACTATTCCCTTTGGCAATAATAAATAAAAAAATCACATTTTTTTATTTTTTTTAAATTTATGTCAGAAATTATTTGAGTTTGATCTAATTTAGAAGAATCAAAAAACATATTTAAAAAAAAAAAAAAAAAAAAACCCAAAAAATATCACTGAAGAAAGAAAAAAAAAAGTCAAATATTATTTTTTGTCTTCAATGAATTTCTTTGAATTTTTATTTTTTTTCAAGTTTATCTAATCTAGTAAACCTTTAAAATGTAAAACTTTTTAATTTAAAAAAAATAAAAATAAAAATAAAACATTAAAGATGATAAAATAAACAAAAATGTTAGAGACCCAAAAAATTTTACCAAATATTTCACATGGGTATAGGACCCACATGGGACCCACATTGTGTGGTTCTCATATCAAGACATTTGATAAAATTTTTAATAAAATATTTAAAGTCTCTAACATTACTTTAAAATAAAACCAAAAAAAAAAAAAAAAACACTTAAAAATGCAATTGCTAAATCCCATGCATCACGATGGAAAGTTGCCCAAACGTTTTCAAAGTAACACAGGAGAAAAAGGAAATCAATTACTAATAAATTTTATTAATTTTTTAAATTGATCTGTCACTCAATAATATTATTTTAAAACTTAAAGCAAGATCTACTTCAACAATATAATTAACAAATTTTAAAAAATGTCATCACTCCAATCATTAATTTTGGGCCCTTTTTAAGAGTGAATATTAGATGTAATAATAATATTATCAATCCAATAATCAATTTTGATTTGTGCAATATTGTTGAGTTAGTGGAAAAAAAAGTTTGTCTAACTAATTCATTTGCGACTTCTAATTGATTGATAACACGTCGTTACACTCAATATTTTCTTTTTCCATTTTACAAATCTCAAATGAGTATTAAAATAATACTAACATGTTTTGTGCAACTCCTAATTCATTCAAATTTAAACAATTAAAAGGTAAAGTATATCGAAAAAAATTTCAAATTAATTATAATAGTATTAAGAACACAAAAATAAAATACAAAATCAAACATAAAAATAGATAAACTAACAAGATTTTACAAAATTGGTCGTAGGGCTCACTTTTTAAAAATCAATCTGTCCATTTATTTTTTTACGTCTAATCTTATATTTAATTTTTATATTCTTAAACTTATTGAATTAATTATCGTGACAACACAAGAATATGAACTCTACATGTGTGTGACTCCACACTCATATATGCCTTGTTGGTAATCCATTTAATAGAATGGTTGATGTCTATAATAAAGTTGCAAATTAAATTCAAGTTTTGTTTTAGACTTTTCACTCCAAGGTCAGACAGGGCAATAAAGCCCAACCAAAACTTAGTTTGGACTCCACAAACTCAGCCCAAAGATTATAGGAAGGGCCCAATCATATTATTACGAAAAAATAAGAGGTTTAGATGGAAATGACAATTTTTTTAAAAAGCATATGGGCATTGTGTTATAAATTGCTCAAATTTTATAAAATAAAAAAAATTAATTTTTTTTATTTAAAAAAAAAAACAAATGAAATTATCTTGCCACTTTGTTCCTCATTTCTTCTCCACAATTTTTAACAAGGGCAGCTATTAACACCCCATGAATTATTTTGGACCCTCATTTCTTTAGGCTTCCCACTTATAAATTTTGAAATCCTCAAAATTTCTTTTCCCCCTCCCAAATAATACCAAAATTATCTTTTGTGAAAATATTCCACTCATTGAATGCACACCCCCTACGTCCCAAAAAAAACCCCGCTTTCAAAAAATCCTAACAAAACCCACCAAGAAGAAGAAGAGTCAAGTGATTACTGTTTCTGTTGCTTCATCCACCATTGTCACAATTTATATTCTCTCTCTCTCTCTCTCTCTCTCTATATATATATACATAATTTCTTAGTTTTCTCGTAATAATTTCTTCTCTTGTAAGAAAAAAGTTGAAATAATTGGTTTGGTTGATTTTGTTGGTAGATATTATAAAATTGTGAATTCAGCAGAGAACCACACAGCAATATTATCAAAGCTAGACAATGAAAGAATAACTTTTGAACCTAATAACGGATTTGGGCTACTTCCGATAACTTCTGCAAGTGTTAAAAATTTTGACCATTCAATGTGTTAAGAAATTTTCATGTTCGGACTTGCATTCCCGAACATTACTTATTTGTTCGAGAATCCCTTCCCGAACAAATAAGTAATGTTCGGGCCTGTATTTCCGAACTTGAAAAAATGAAAACTTCTGCAAACGTTAACAATTTTGACCGTTCAATGTGTTAAGAAATTTTCATGTTCAGACTTACATTCTCGAACATTACTTATTTGTTCAAGAATGTATTCCCGAACTTGAAAAAATGAAAACTTCTGCAAGCGTTAACAATTTCGACCGTTCAATGTGTTAAGAAATTTCCATATTCAAATTTACATTCCCAAACATTATTTATTTGTTCGGGAGTTTCCGAACAAATAAGTAATGTTCGAGCGTGTATTCCCGAACTTGACAAATGAAAACTTCTATAAGCGTTAACAATTTTAACCATTCAAAGTGTTAACAAATTTTCATGTTTGGACCTGCGTTCCTAAACGAATAAACTATGTTGCTACCAAAGGGTTTTCAAGGTTTTTGGGGTGTGGAGGTTTTGAATGTGGGATTTAGAAAAGTTGGATGGGTGGCGATGAAGGTGAGTGCTCTCATAAATCATAATTTATGATGTAATAAGTGTGTAGATTTAATTGTGAGATGGGGTGTCCCAAAATTAATGATGCCCTTTTTAGTAATTTTGTTTGAGGTTATTATTGTAATAAAAAAAAGTTAAAAATTAAAGGGTTTAAAATAATTTATGAGGTACTAATAGCAGCACTCTTTTTTAACATGACAATAATGGGTTTGTTTTTGGTGCTAGCTATATCATATTACTCAATTTATCAAAATAAATGACAATCTCACAATGAAGTTAGAGGTAATTGATCTTTGTCATTTATATTCTCTGTGAAGAATAACACAAAATACAAATATTTTACAGCTGCATGAGACTATCCAATGATCTAAAAATAAGAAAGGAAAAAAAAAAAAAATTTATATGAAAACAGTTTTCCCAAAACACCCAAACCAAGGGGTTAATCAGCATAGCTTGTGTCACCAGTAATCTCTGCACGAGCATTGGCCGTTCAAGAAACAATGAAAACCTGAACCGTCCCTAACATGTATCTCTCTCTTGCTCACAATCGAAACATACTTCAAGAACATATGGCAGTCCCCGCAGAGGACAATGTTCTTCATAACCCGAATGTGTTTTCCTGGCCTAGTTGTCAAAAGCCCATAGGTTACCACGAGTTTTGCACTGTGGTAGAACAAAAAAAATCCTTCTTTTGATGCTCCTCTACTTCATGAAGCACAAAGATCGTGTCTGGGATATATCCAGCTTTTAGGCATTCCAATATTAGTATTTCCAATCCATTATAGAGGTCTTTGGATTGATAATGTGTTTTATCCCTTGCATAGAATGAATGAACCTTGTTTTGATGAATAATCCAACTTTGACCAGGGAGTTTCTGATATCCCTTCTTCCTCATCTCGTCCCTGATCATTTCGGAGCACTGCCATCTCCCGGATGCAGAATATAGATTTGATACAAGTACATACGTAGATGGATTGTGTGGCTCCAAAGCAAGTATTTGCTTTGCAGCCTGTTTCCCTAGTCTTGTATTCAAACGGATTCTACAAGTATCAAGCAACGCTCGCCAAACAGAGGCCTCTGGCTCAAAAGGCATCTTATTGATAAAATCCCCGGCTTCTTCAAGCAGACCCCAAAAACCCAAAACACCAACCATGGAGGCATAATGCTCTGAAGTGGGCTCAATGTCATATTTGGTTTTCATTGACTCGAACAATCTGTAGCACTTATCAACTAAATTTGAGTTTGTGTCTATAAGCTGAAATAACCAAGAGAAAGGTAACTGCATCTGGATTTAATCCTGCATTTTCGATCTTTGACCATACATCCAAGGCCTCATCGCCCTGCCTGTGAAGGAGGTAGCCAGCCATCAAACTGTTCCATGAAACTATATCATGTTTTGACATCAAACTGAAAGCCTTAACTGCATCTTCCATGTTCCACACTTATAGTACATGCTAATTATGCCATTTCCGACGCCTACATCGCACATAAAACCAGAGTTAAGTGCAAGACAATGGATTTGTTCCCCAATCGCACGAAAACCTAAAGTTCCACAGACGCCAAGTGCTGCAGCCATTGCAACCTCATCAACAACCATATCTTCCAACCGCATCAAGCAGAAAAGAGAAATTGCCTCATCTGGTTGCCCATTTCTAGCATACCCACATGTCATTGATGTCCACGTGCTTGAACTACTCTGGTTGGCAGGGCAATGATAGAACATTTCCTCTGCGTCAGCCATCCTTCCACACCTTGTGTACATATCAAGCAAAGCTGCTTCAATACAATCATTTGACCCAAAACCAAACTTGACAACAAAACCATGGATCTGTTCACTGATCTTCACTTCCATCAACAACCCACAAGCATTAATAACACTAGTCAAAGTGAAGTCAGTTAACTCAACCCCACCCTCCACCATTTTGCAAAACAAAACCAAAGCCCTTGAGCCTTTGCCATTTCGACAATATCCCGCTAATAGAGCATTACAAGAAACACAATTCTTCTCCGGCATCCTATCAAAAGTCTCCACAGCCATACCAGTGAGCCCAAACTCCATGTATGCCGTAATCATTTCAGTCCAAGTAATTATATCTTTTAAAGGCATCCTCTCAAACAAAGCCACCACATCTTTTACACTCCCACACTTCGTGTAGAACCCAATAAGCGCATTATTTACACTCAAATTGGACTCTAAACCGATTCTCAGTGCATGGGCGTGAATTTCACGGCCTCCCATCCAAGCCAAACACCCAGTAGAGGCAACCAGAAGGGTTGAAAGCGTAAATTGGTCAACTCTAAAACCATCAATTCTTTGCATATTTCGAAACAAATCAAACCCTCTATCATAATTCGAGTCCTTCACTACACCAACAATCAGGGTATTCCATGAAGCAATATCTCTGAGGCATTTCATCAAACCATGAAACTACAAAATCGAAACACCAACATTTACTATACAAACCCATTAGTGCATTCGAAACAAAAGTACACTCCAAATGACCCATTTTCATCGCCAAAGAATGAACTTGAAAACCCAATTTCAACTCAGAAAGACGAATACAAGCAGTTAGTATTGCGACGAAACTAAACTCATTGGGTTCGATACCTGAACCTCTCATTTCAAAAAAAAGCTCCACAGCTAAAACTTCCCGATTCGACTTAGCAAAACCCGAAATCATTGCAGAGTAAGAAACCACATTTGGGCACGAAAAACACAAGAAAACTTTGTGAGCATGAGTTACGAGACCGAGCTTCAGGTAAGCGACAATGAGAGCGTTGGACAACTGGGTATCTTCTTCTTCGAGCTTGAGAATAGGCGTGGACTGACATAGAGAGTTCAATGTCTCCGTAACGAACTGAGAGACGAAGCAAATTGAAGTAATCAATGGTGGGTGGGTCATTGTTGATTGATGAATTGGAGTGGGTGTGAGGTTTTTGAGGGGAAAGGGGCTGAAGGGTTGGTGGGTTGGAGGCGGAGGGGAATTGGGTGGTGGAGGTGGTGGAGGATGACATGAGTTGTGGGGTTTGGGTTTAAGGAGAGAGAGATTGAAGAGATTTGTTGTGATGGTTTTGATGGGTAATGAGGGCATGGGAGGCAAGGACAGAGAATGGACTGAGGGAAGGTGGCGGCGGCGGCGGTGGGGTGGTGGAAAATGGCAGCCATGGAAGGAAGAAGCGCCAACCATAACCTCGCTTTAACTGTGAGAGTCAACAGGCTAGAATTTTGTTAAAAATTAGAAATATAATATTTATTTACTCTTAAAAAAAATAAAGAAAAAAAAGAAAAGAAAATGACTATACTCGAAATTAGAGGTGTTGTAAAAAAATGTGAGAGATGATATGATTCCAAATGGATTAAAAATTGGAAAATAGTTAACTATCTTTCTACAATAGCCTAAAATGTTGGGTTTGGGTTTTTAAGAATTTATTTTGAAAATAAAAAATTAGCTGACAATATTATTTTTAAAAAGAAAGGCTTGCTGTGAAAAGTTGATTTTTTTTAGTTTTTTTTTTAAATGTATAAAAAAATAGGAAGATGTTATGATTCAAAAAAAATTAAAAAAAACTAAAAAAATTGACTTTTAACCAAAATTTTAAAATAAACCAAAATATAGTTGGTAGGGTGTTCACGGGTCGATTCGGCTCGGGTGTGCCCTCAGCCCGCCAGCCGAACTGACCATATCGGTTTTGAAAAATTGCCACTCGCTGCCGACTGAGAATACATTCGAAATCGACCGTGACTCACCATTCGGATTGGCGGTCGGTTCGGTCGGTGAAAGTAAATGGAGTAAAAAGAAGACAGATCTGAGCGTATAAAGATAAATCTTAAAATATTAAACATGAAAATAGATCTGAGTATAGAGACCCAACTTCACTTTAATCTGAGCATCATCTCACAGATTTGAGCATCATTATCATCGTCCATTAACACCATTACTGCCAGCAGAGGAAGATTAAGAGAAGAAAGAAGGGTTTTACACGAGAGAGACTAGGATAGAGAAGGGGTTTCTCAGAAGGAGTGGAATACACAAGGAGAGGAAGATAGTAGGTTTGGTTTGTGTTTCTGAAAAAAATTTCAGAAATTTTCTCTACAAACAAATTTCAGAAATTTTTTCTACCAAACAAATTTTCCTAAAAAAATTTCCCAAAACACACAAACCAAACAAATTTTCCAAACAAATCTCTCTCACACACACATCAAATCAATCACTTTTTCCAAAACTCTCTCTCAAAACAATTTTTCAAAACAAATTCCTCAAAAAACCAAACCAAACATGTTTTCGTATTTTTTTTTCCAAAACATGTTTCTGAAACACAAACCAAACAAGCCCAGTGAGTATGAGAGAGTCGAATTGAAAAGGCGAAAGAGGAGAGAGTACAGAAAGAAAGGATGAGAATGAAGTTCAAAATAATAATAATAAATTATTAAAAAAAAATGTGTGTCTTAGAATGTGATAAGATAAGACATTGTGAAAGGCCATGGGTTAAAGAGAAATAAGGGGCTGAAAGACGTTGAGAGAAGAGAAGGGAGAGACCAGAGGGTTAGAGAGGGAAAGGCTAACAACGAAATTCAAAATATAATAATAATAAAGAATAAAAAAGAAAAGAAAAAAGTCTGTCTTGGGAAGAGGATATGAGACTATAGATTAAAGGATTGTTTGGGATGATCTAAATAAGTGTATTTTTTATTTTTTTACGAAAAGATGTGCAGAAAAATAGAGAGGTGATGTGATGAAAAAAAGATAAAAAAATGAAAAGATGAATTATTTTAAAGATGTCAAACTTGACCTAAAAATGACCAGATTAATTGGAGGTGACAAGGCTTCTTGTCTTGGAAGGGTAACAATGAAAGTATATAAAAATAATATTAAAAGGATATAAAATCTTGAGAAAGTAAAAAGCCTTTATCATTTATGAAGGGTTGCAGTGCTTTTCAAATCTTGAGAAAGTATAGATATATAGTAGATATACGGTCGGTTCGGATCAATCGGATTTTTATCTATCAAACCCGTTGCCGACCGAAATTTCGAAAAAAATACAAAATTCCAACCGAAGCCGACCGTACATGTTTGCAAAACCGCCCATAGTGGGTCGGGCCGGGCGGTTTGGGTCAGTTTTCCCGGGTGATCCGGATCCTTGAACACCTTAGTTGGTAATTCCAAGCTAATGAATGTTGCGCATTAAATCTAATGGTTAGTTTTATTCGGCAAAAATGACAGGTTTTGAAAAATCATTCAAAAATGAATTGTGTTAGGGAATTTTTTACTAAACCTCTCACGAGTATGTGATCCACACATATGTAATTTGTGTAAGTCTTACATTTATATAAAAAATTTGATAAAGAATTTAATAATTTATTTAAAATTTGTAACAATTTCTTTCAAAAATTAAGTCGAAAAAGTTACTAATGGCTCAGTGATTGTAGTTGTGTTAATGAGTTGAACTAATAGACTACATGTGTATAAATAGTAAAACATTTAAATAAATAATTGAATATAAGACAGATATATGATATGAGTATAAATAGTTATATCAACCCTTAAATTTTTGAATAAGATAAATTACAAAGGGTTTGTTTGGGATATGGATTGGCTTTTTGACTTTTTAACTATTTTAGTCTAGGACTAAAAAGTCTCGTTTGGAAATTTTTTTTTGGTTTTTTTGACTTTTGTGAAAGAAAAAATGAAATAATTATGATTTGAATGTGACATTTTGTCTTATTGAGTTAAAAAGTCTATTTTATCTTTTTGTGGCTATTTAAGCCAAAAACCCTCCGTTTAGCTTATGCCAAACGAGAGTTTTATAGTTTGGAACTCGTGTCATTTTGATTTATGATTTTTCAATGGTAATATATTTGACCATGAATTTTGAATCTTGTTTTAAATAAGGACAATTGAATATACTATTACTCAATTTCAATGACAAGAATAGTTAATTTAATAAAATATAAACTAATTTAATAAAAATAATTGTCAAAAAAATATTTTTAAATTTTTAAAAATTATTTCTACCCACCAAATATAAAATTATATGAAATTGATAAATCTTTTAGACATTCATTTATTTATTCATTTTACCAAATTAATTTTTAGTATGTGTTAAGATGATAATTATGTAATGAGTGGTTGTTTTATTGATGTTTTTCGATGGTTATCATGTAATAGATGATTGTATTTGTTGTTAGCAGATTTTTTTTATGATTATCACGTAATGAATGATTATTAGGTTTTTAATGTGTAATCGATGTATTTAATATATAAAAGTATTTGTAGTTTTGAATTTTTATGGATTGGTTTAATAATAATATCAAAGTTGTCGCCATATTTGACTTTTGAAAAAATAAAAAATAATTTAATGAAAATAAAAACAATCACCCATTAAATGATCATCATCCAAACATATACTAAAAATTAATTTGGTAAAAAAAAAAAATAAATATGTAAAAGATTTATTAATTTAATATAATTTTATCTTTAGTGGGTATAATTGATTTTTAAAAATTTAAAAATAAGTTTTTGATATTTATTTTTATCAAACTAGCTTATATTTTATCAAATTGATAATTTTGCCCTTAAAATTGAGTAATGGTATCTTCAATTGTTCTTATTTGGAATGAGATTCAAAATTAACAATTAAATATGTCATAATTGAAAGGTCATGGATCAAAGTGATACAAATCTTAAATTATAAAGACCGTTAGTGTAGTTCACCCTTTTAAATATATAACATGTCTTTTTGCACAAACAATATCATATTGGCTTAATAACTTAAGGGTGTGTTTGTTTGGACGGATTGGATAAGGGGGTATTGTAATCCATCGGACTATTAGTCCTGGAATACATTGTCCCCGGACTATTTGGTAGGACTGGATTTGTATCCTATGTTTGTTTAGTTATGGGATTAGATATCTAGATTGGACTATTTTTAGTGAATCCAATATTTGGTTAGACGAACTGTATAAGGATAAATGTTCAAAAGACTATTTTACCCTTGTAATTTATAATTTTTATTTTTTATATAATTTTAAATTTATAATCTATAATTTAACAACACTAAAAAAAAATTAATTTATAAGGCCATAATTTTTAATTTATTATTTTCAATTAAATTAAATTTATAATTTATAATTTATATTCTTTATTTAATATATAATTTTAAAGGGCGAATTACAAACACCCCCCTCGAGGTTTGGTGAAAATACAGATTCCTCTTTGAGGTTTGAGAAATTACAAATTGCCCCATGAGGGTCAAATTTTCAAAACAAATTAGGAGAAATTATGGGGGAATTTGAATGAAAATAAAAATGTCAGGAGGCAATTTGCTATGGAAATATAAACCTCAGGGGACGGGATTTCTCAAATCTCAGGGGGGAATCTGTATTTTCACCAAACCTCGAGGGGGTGTTTGTAATTTGCCCAATTTTAAATTAACGACAATAAAAAAATAATTTTATTTAATATATAAATTAAATTTTCAACAACACTAAACAAATTTAATTTATTATTTTTAATTAAATTTAATTTATAATTTATAATTTAAATTTTTTATTTAATATATAATTTTAAATTAACAACACTAAAAACATAATTTATAAATGTTCAAAAGACTATTTTACCCTTTTCTAATTGTTTGCTAAGTAATATAATTGGGGTAAAATGGACATTTCAAAGCCTAATCCCATGGGATACCAATCCCATGGAAATAATCTCACCCCTCCATGGGATAGGATAGTCCCACAAATATGAGACTAATAGTTCGGAGCAAAAAAAATTGAAACAAACAATGGACTATTAGTTCGGTGGGACTAATAGTCCAATCCCACAGGAGAATTCTATTTCCACCCACCTGATAAACTCAGGGAACACACTTAATGAAAAATTAGCTTAATGACAAATATATCCTAATTAAAAATTACTATAATAGCCATTGATCAACACTCCTAATATTATATATATAAATTCTCTATACACATCTTTTAGAAATAAAAATATCTCAATATACACTTTTTGAAACAAAAAAATTAAACCCTAATTTTTCTTTTGTAGTCACTTTACTTCTTACACACTCTGTACTCCTCTCTGTTATTTGCAAACAAAACATCTTCCATATTGCTTTAATCTTTAAGTTTATACTCGATTATTAACATCGTTTAATTATTAGTTCAATAATTTTTACTTGATTTTGATATGGAAGAGTTGCAAACCTATAGAAGTTCAAACTCAAGCAACGGTGATAGCAAAATCAGTGATGAAAAGGTAAAATCGTTTAGTATTTTTTATTTTTATTTTTTTGCATTTTTTAGTCGGTAACGTTGTGCCAAATTTGTTAAATTAATTCGATAATCAAATACCGAAATAATATGAATATTTCGTTACTTTAATAACGATTTTTTTTAATGTAGTTTGGTTTTAGAGTGCCGAATAAAATTAGTATTTTCGTCATTAGAGTGCCGAAATTTGTGATTATTTTCGTTTTTTTATTTTCGAATTTTTTTATTTATTTTGGCTTTGTAGAACCGAATTAAATTT
Source organism: Camellia granthamiana (assembly GCA_036172215.1). Classification (NCBI taxonomy): domain Eukaryota; kingdom Viridiplantae; phylum Streptophyta; class Magnoliopsida; order Ericales; family Theaceae; genus Camellia; species Camellia granthamiana. The sequence continues at coordinate 94,695,689 of CM069907.1, forward strand.
TTCCCTCTCCTCTTTAGATGGCATGCACTGAAGAACCTGAGGTTCAATCAGATATTATGGTGGATTGTACTAGTCATTTTACAGCTAAACAGGTAATTTTTAACATAAAATTTGTAAGTTCATAAATTTGTATTAGTTAGTTTGTTTAGTTTGTTATTATGAAAGTTGTGTGACATTGTATATAGGTTTTTGACAACAAAGATGAATTGCTCACTTGGGTACGTGACATTGGAAGGATAAATGGCTTTATTATTATTATAAGGACGTTGGACTATGGTGGTGGTCGTAAGAGACCAAGAATTTATCTTGCTTGTAAGCGAAGTGAGAAGTATAGATTGCGTAAAAAGTTGAAAGATGGCCCAAAAGACTTATTGAGACAAACTGGTACGAAGAAGTGCGAATGTCCATTTGATTTGAGGGCATTCAAGTTGAAAATAAACGATGAATGGACATTGAATGTAGTTTGCGGGCTGCATAATCATCCAGCTGCGGAGCATCTCCAAGGACATTCATATGCAGGGAGATTGTCAGCTAATGAAAAGTCACTATTAGTTGATATGTCAAAGAGCCTAATAAGACCAAAAGAGATACTCATTACACTCAAACAGAGGGATGCCCTTAATATGAGTACAATGAAGACAGTTTACAATGCACGACATCGATGTAGGGTTCTACAGAAAGCTGGTAGATCCTAGATACAACAACTGCTGGGTGAATTAGCGAAACATAAGTACATTGAGCGTCATCGATGTGAGGAAGGCTCTATGACTGTCACAGATTTGTTTTGGGCACATCCAGTGAATTTGGATTTGCTTCGTACATTCCCTCGTGTGTTGATTATGGATTGCACATATAAGACGAATAGATATCAGCTTCCTCTTCTTGAAATTGTGGGAGTAACATCAACTCATATGACATTCTCCGTGGCTATCGCATACTTGCAAACTAAGCGGGTTGATAATTATGCATGGGCGTTACAAATATTACGTGATCTTATAGACGACAGTGTTTTACCTGAAGTCATTGTCACAGACAGAGAGCTTGCTTTGATAAATGCCATTGACAACACCTTTCCGAATGCTCGACATTTGTTATGTCGTTGGCATATTAATAAGAATGTATTGACAAAATGCAAGAAAATGTTTGAGATGAAAGAAAAATAGGACAAGTTTAACACTGTATGGAACTATTTGATATTGTCATCGACTGAAGACGAATACAATGATCACCTTGCAACACTACATAAGGATTTCAGTAACTATTCGGAGGCAATCAAGTATGTTACTGTGAGTTGGTTGAATCCGTATAAAAAAAAATTCATTACGGTACATACAGACATGTGTATGCATTTTGGCAATGTTACAACCAATCGGTAAGATTTGTTTTTTTTTTTTTTTTGTTAATTTATTATAAATCATATTGTTATTTTTAATTATTATGCTTGACTATTTTGGTTTACATCCATATGAACAAGGTTGAGAGTGCTCATGCTAGATTGAAGAGGCAATTAGGTTCAAGTCAAACGACATTTGAGGTCTCGTTTGAAAAAATACATTGTCTACTTGAGTTGCAGCACATTCAAGTTAAAGCATCATTCGAGAAGAGTTTGACAACTGTACAACATCAATTCAAACCTTCTCAATTTAGAGAGCTCCGGGGTAATGTGTCTATTTGTGCATTGGAGTATGTGTTGGCAGAGAGTAAGAGAGCAAATTCAGTTGGAATTGATGTTGCAACATGTGGGTGTGTTCTTAGGCGCACACATGGTTTACCTTGTGCTCACGAGATTGCAGATTACATGAGACAAGGCCGTCCTATTCCACTCAGTAGCATACATGTACATTGGACGCGCCTTACTATATGTGTGCATAATCCGAAGGAACAGAAGTTGGAATTGACTTGATTTGATTTTGAAGTGGTTCGAAGAGTCTGATATTGCCACGCAATTGGATATCTTAAAGAAGTTGAGAGAAATTGCAAATCCAAAGAGCACTTTTCTTATTGAGCCCGATGTGAAACCTAATCCACGTTGAGGACATAAGAAAATTGATATATCTTGTCGTCGTGACCCGTGTGCATTTGAGTTGGTTGAAGATGAGCATGATAGCCAGAGCACATTAGCTTCCAGTCAATCAAAGAAAAAGAGAGCTTCAAAAGTGCATGAGAAGAAGTGGAATGTGAAGACAAAGACATATCATACAAGAACAAGTTTACCGAGTGCATATGCGGCTGACTTCCCGCCTATGTTAATACCATTCATAAAGTTGATGAAGGATGTAGATGATGATTGGAATTGTGGATTTAGAGCTATTGCAGGTTTACTTGGTCTTGGAGAGAATGACTGGGTGCAAGTTAGGCGTGATCTGCTACTTGAATTGAATAATCACAGAGATGAATACGTCGTACTATATGGGTCGCATGAGAGGGTTAAGGAGCTGACACACATCTTTTCATATTTTGAAAATAGCCCAGGCTTTGATCGTTGGATGACTATGTCTGACATGGGGTATCTTATTGCATCATTTTATAATGTAGTCTTGTACCATTTGTCATTGCAACAGTGTCTCACTTTTTTACCTTTGAGATCATCGCCAGTAACCCTAGCTAATCGTCGCGAGATTGCTATTGGATTTGTCAATGGAAATCATTTTATGCAGGTACAAGTTATGAAAATAACCAAACATTGTTGTCTAATATTTGTGTAATTGCAAATTTTATGTATTTGGTAAAGATATGTAATTTTTTGGATGTACGTGCAGGTGTTTTTGGAAGCCGGTCATCTAGTTCCTCCCATTGCCATGCTTTGGCGAGTTCACCATCACCCTTGTGCGTCAGCATGGGAGAATGCATCTGTTAATCGCGTTCAAAAATTTAACGACAACATAGGACCTAATGTAGCTACTCGAGAGACATTTGATGTAGTTGACATAGATTGAGGTATTACAGAGTAGTAATGACAGCTTTAAAACATTAGTTTTTATGATTTACTAACATAGAGTAACGAGGTAGGTATCATTTTGCCATTGGATTTTGTAATGGTCAGTTTTTTTTTTTTGAAAAATAGAATATTATATGCGTTATAGTTCTCTAATTTATGGAATGGATTTCATATTATTTTTACATTGTCTGAATACAAAACATAATGAAAATAATATTAACCAAGTGCAATTGCTGTTAAAAAGTAATAAGATTAAACAAATATATAAAAAATAAATAAATATCTATATATATACTAAACAGTAGTTCAATCCATCCACACCATTCCAAACTACATGTGTGCTTGTACATAATCCAAAAAATACATAATCCGAAGATAATAATAATATTTGTCTCCTTATACATCCACCAATATCATTAGAAACTACTTGTGCTAACATTATGAACTATTATTAACTACGTGACCGGCGAGTGTAATGTGCTCCAAAACGATGTGCAGTGGAAGAGCTGGGTGCAAACCGACCCTGAGTGGATGTGCTGGGTGCAGCTTCACTAATGTGCTGATCTTGAAGAAGTTGTTCGATTGGATCAATCACGTAGTAAAGCCTATTAGGATGTTGAACACTGTCCTCATAGCTAGCCTCAATGAAAGGATGAGTAATTTGATATATCTATGACATATGCTGCATTACAAGAGCAAATATAACATTATGTACAAACTTATAACAGTTCACATAAATAATTTGCAATGTAAATGAAAAAAAGGATACTTGTGCGTCTTGGCTAGGATACTGATAATGATGGATATTCGGGTCCACTTGAGAACGACGCGCTGGGTTTTGTACATACATATGGGTAATGGTTTGGTACCAATCCATGTAACTAGGAACACAATCCCAAGGTTGCCATACTGGTGTACTCCTCCTCCAATCAGATAACACATGGTTGTCCCATGCCTCCCAAATGATGTCCAAGTATGCATACATAACATTGTAGCGTGGAGTTGTGACTCCTCAAGAAGCACGCATAGGGCCAAGTGGTGGATTAGGGATTGTCTGCACTCTGCTAAACTGTCTCAACACTCTATCAGGGTGATATGGTTCAACTACTTCCAAACACTTCAGGCAATCGTGGTAGAACATAACTGGATGACATGGATGGACATCTCTGCAACTCTAGTACAGGTCCCAAATAACCTACAAACAATAAAAACTGTAAAATATGACAACTGTAAATTTTGTATGATATAGAGTTTCAAATTTTGAAGGACTTTTCTACTTACATCATGTACACCCAACCTATCAAGCTCCTCTCGAAAAGCCTGCAATTGTGTCTCTTCACCAGACTCTCTTCGAGAAGTCCAACGGTAAACATGTGACATGTCTCGAGTGTAATTCATATTCAAGTGTGGTCGGAATCCACGAAAGTGCTCATAAATCCATTCCTCAAGGAGTGTCATGTAACCGGCTATTTGTTTCACGCCGAACCTGCTAGTGTACCCCAACTGTCTATATAAGTATGCCAATGTAGCAGCACCCCAAGCATACGAAGATACAGTCGTCAAATCGGACAACAAACTCAAATAAACAACGGGGACCCGAGTACAAGTCTTGTCACTGAAAAGTGTACAACCCAACAAAAATAGCAAGTATGCTCTACCTGCACATGCAATTCTTTCCATTGAATCATTGTCTGTGACATTATGAAAGTGTGCCCTCAACCACTCAAGCCTCACTGAATTGCCTCTAGTACTACATATCTCATGTCTAACATCTTGCTCATCAATTTCCAAGGTATTAACTACTAATGCAATGGCCCGCCTTTCTAACAACTTACGCACACTAATAGATTTGCCTACACTGGGAAGCCCTAGGATAGTGACGACATCGTCCAATGTGATAGTCATCTCTCCAACAGTCAAATGGAAGGTGTTTGTCTTCGGTTGCCATCTCTCAACAAAACTAGACACTACAATTTTATTGACAAAGCGGTACGTGCAATGAGCTAATTGTGCAAGTCCTAACATCTCCACAATGTTTACAAATATAGCGTTGCTTCCTTGTTCCCACTACGGCTACGAACGAATCTTAGATGAGTGATTATGACACTTTAAGGGGCCTCTTTCATCAGCACCATTCCAAATAGCTGCGGCAACATGACTTTTAAAATTTTTAAGGATTGATGGATCAGTTGGACCTCCCGGAAATGGCTGAGTAAGGATATCTTCATCAACAATGTTAGCATCATCACCAGTAGGGTCATCATCCATAACTGGTGCACCATGTATAGGATCATCATCCATAGCAATGTGCATATCATCATCATGCACTCGAGCACGTCCACGTCCACGTCCACGTCTCTCTAATTCATGGAGTCTTCTGTTCGAAGCTGTTACTGACCGACGTCCACTAAGACCGACATCCATCTGCATAAGAAACGTTGTCCTTATCAACCCAATATAATGAAACATAATAAGCACTGCCATAAAAGGAGCACATCAATATGGGTAACAAGTAGCCTAACCATGCCACCTTAATGAAATCTAATGCGCAGTTATTGTCACGACCCAAACCCGCCCCTATAGGTTTAGCACCGTAATCGGCCAGTAATCCGTGGATTACCAAAGGCCTCTGAAGAGATTAGCAAATAGTAAGGGGCTGCGGAAGCAATAATACAAAATAAACAAGGTCCAATGAGCTGTGATAACATACATGGGACATAATATTTTAAAATTTAATTATATATATAGGCATGCTAGTCAAGGACACCAATATTTACAAAATATTTACAAAAGTGAACTTCCCAAGATCTGACTTTACAACAGTTACAGAGACTAGCATGAAAACAGAAACAGCCATGGCATTAGATTTCGATCGGAACTTTCTCGGGAGGTACAACGGTTGGCTGACAAAAATAGTACAGAAGGCCGTCAACTCTGGCCCTGGTCATGTACCGGCTCACCTACATACATAATATAAACTGTGAGCGAAAGCCCAGTGAATAATAACAGAGTAAAGGGGTTGTATGAATGATGTCCATCACAAGTTAGAATCCAGTATTTAAATCAGAACACAATCAGATTTCAAAACAGAATAGCTTCAGATATATACTCGTGTTCATATTTAGATTTTGCATAAGTTCATACGTGGTACACCCATTAGCTATCAGATCAGATTGGTCTAGAGACCCACATACATAATTGGTACCAACGACCATAAAGGTCCATATCTTGCACGCAAGTAGCCATGGTATTGTTACCCCTAGGCAAGGGCCAAATGCAGATTGGCCGCGGTATTGTTACCCTCGGGCAAGGGCCACGTGCAGATTGGCCGCAGTATTGTTACCCCTGGGCGAGGGCCACGTGAACTAAGGGTGCCACAAATAATTTCAGAAAATTGGACATTCATTCATCATTCGTAAGATAGCTTTTCAGAAAACAGATTATACCATATCAGTCAAAAAATACTTAGGGTAAACATAACTTTACAGAGTTATTACTCACAGTGGCCTTGGAGACAGACAGATAGAGTAGATCGATCAGACAGGACGTGGCACGTGACCTACATGACACATAACAGATGCACACTTGAAACACATGTTCTAATTGTACAAAACTCATTTCGTTAGGTCTTAGCGTGTTTCTAATCTCTTATCCTCATTAGAGAGTCTTAAACATGGCCTAAGAATGCCTAGGATGGAATGAGAATACAAAGATGCACTTAGAAACACTTTTCAAAATTTTGCTAAAATAGGGGTCCCGCTCGAGCGTGGATTTCTCCGCTCGAGCGGACATGCAGACAAAAGGGATCCGCTCGAGCGTTTATTACTCCGCTTGAGCGGACTGTAAACTATAGTAAAAGTACTGGATGCATGAAATTCACGCTCAATGGGCGCTCGATACCCGCTCGAACGTGAGACACAAGTCCTCACTCGAGCGTGCATTACCCCGTTCGAGCGGACTGTAAACATGTGAAAAGTACTGGATACACGAAATTCCCGCTCGACCATCACTTTCCCCCGCTCGAGCGGACTTCATGAACTCAGTGTGTACACTCTAGCGTAGAGTTCCCCGCTCGAGTGTGAGTCCAAAATATGGAATTTCCAGATTTGAACCTCAAGCTCAAAACTCAACTTTTAAAGCATCCATTTCGATCCTTTTGGGCTAATTTTCTGGAAAACTCTTGTAAACTCATAGTATAAGGTGTTTTGAAGATCAATTTGCAAAATTAAAGCCCAAAGGTAGTTCAATTAAACATAATTTCCAGGAAAACTTCAAGAACATAATTTAAATGTAACATGCATGAATTCTCATGACTTCTAATGCTCCAAAACATGATCCAAAACAAAATTAAGCTCAAGAATAGGATGAATTCATGGACTATAACAAAAATGTGGACATGCATGTGGAAATTCATGAAGAACAACTCAAAAATCCAAAAATATGTGCATGCATGCATGAATTCACTCTCAAATCCAACTCTTAGAACCAATTCTAGACTTTAAACTCTAATATTCCATGGACCATGCAAGAATTAATCTTAGATTCACAATTTAAAGGAAAAAAATCTCCTACCTTAAACCTTGAATTCCAAGTTTAAGAGCTCAAATTTGCCAAGCCTCTTCAATTCTCTTAATTCTCCAAGCAACTCTTAATGAAATCAATTCTCTCACACTCCCTCCCTTTCTTACGGTTTTAGCAAGAAGATGAAGTGAAGGATGGTGTGTTAAACAAGTGCAAGGTCTGGGAAGAAATGGGCCTTGAATTAATCCACTATGTGGTATTTATGAAATAACTCAACTAATGCTATTTTAACTTTATTTAATCTAGTTTAATCATTCCAAATCAAATTTTAATTCAACCTACCATAAAATTCTATAAATCCTAACTAGCATACAGATCAAGTCGATTTCTGGTTCGAATGCCGATAAGGCTTTCAATTCGCTAACCGAAACTAAAACGTGAACAGATATTTCTACACCGAACAGATAGAAACACAAAATCATGCAATCACACATGCAATTTAGTTCCAAATCCTTCCTAAATTATTATTAGGCATAATTAAGCACGAATTAACATTAATCTAGGGTCGGGATTATTAAAGTTATAGACCATTAAATTCACAATTTGGATGATGCGAAATTAACAAAACAAGTTAAATACATAACCCTACTACTTATGAAAGATTTAGACTAGGATTTGTTGAAAAATTACAATGCAAACATGGATATAGTAAAACTATTTGTATTCTATACAGACCATTCATCAATTAGTTTGGTTGATGTTCACAACATGCGAAAAAAAGATTAACTTCATTTCGGCCAATTTACCAAGGCAACATGGTCATTAATCATTACCAACATTATTTTTCAAACAATCAAAGGACTGCCCATCACTTGGCTTTGTACATGCCATTGATTGTAAACTTGTTGTAGCTGTAAGCATACAACCAAAGACCAAATTTGATACCAATTTCAATGCTTTGAAATGACAAACCCGAAAGGCAAAATAACTCAAGCTTTAATACTCTATATAATGCAATTGTTTTGTTCAGCTATTTAGCTAACAAAATTTATGAAGACCCAACTACTAAGCTAACAATATCATGTGGAAATACCAATACTGCACATATTTTTGTTTCTATTGTTATGCATTCAATTTTGGGAAAAAAAATAAATACATAAACATACCCATAAAATAAAATTGTTGGAAAAGAACCTAAAGTAAAACAAATATTGGTGGCCTATGTAACCTGGTTCAATATCATATATTACCCAAAAAAAAAAAAAAAAAAAACCATTCGGCACCTCAGGACCGAACATACAAAAATATTTCAACAATTAAGTACTGAAATTATTGCATTTATTCGGAATAAAAGAACCGAAAATATATAATATAGTCGGAATTAATTGGACAAAATTATACATAATATTCAGAAATCAAGGACCGAATGAAACACACAATTTCAAAATTAATTGGTTGAAATTATACATAATATTCGGAAACTCAGTGCTGCGATCTACACAGCACTTACAACTACGGAAAAAACATACTTTTATGCCAATGGAGTAGTGAAGAGAGATCCGAAAATTGTCAATGTAATATCAAAATGATAAATGTAATAATAAAATTGAAAGATTTCTTACCTTGAACAAGGTTTTCAACAGTGTTTAATATATATTCAATGGAGCTCTTGAAATCTTCAATGGAGGTGAGTAAAGCGCAGATTTTTTTTTTTTTTATTTCCTGTTTGAACTTCTTCTTCTTCCTGTTTGAACCCAGTCACTTTGGTCTTCACCAAAGTGGGTGGAAGTAGATATGTAAATTGGGATAAATTGAAGTGTGTGTATTTGAGGGTAAAGTGTGTGTACAAGTTATGAGTGAAGGATTTATTTGTAATTTTAAGGATGTGGATTGAGATAATTACTTAATAATTAAATTAATAGGGATGTGTATTGAGAAAAGATTTGCCCTGAGTTTATTAGGTGGGTAGAAATAGAATTTCCCAATCCCACACCCTAATCCTTCAAAACAAACACACCTTAAGAGTAATATTACAAACCCACCCTTACGAATTCAAAAATTATTTAGAATTTTCATATTGTGATTTAAATTTATTCTACACATAGATTCTACACCACATAAATTCAATCACAACCACACAATCTCATTCGGGATAAGTTTTGAAAAGTTAAAGGTGAGTGCCTAAAATTGTTCATAACTTAATAGATCTCAGAGAATATTATACAATAATTTTAGAGCAGCACGTGACTTTACTCCCTCACCAATTATCGGACAAAGGGTACTTTTTGTGCTTAGAGCACAGCAGGGTGTGTTGTGCTGCAAAACGACACAGTTTCTTCTTCTTCTTCTTCTTCATATATATATATATATATTTTTCATCTTTGGTTTGAAACAAAACAAAATAAAACCATACAAATCTTCATAGGCATTTATTGTGGTAAGGAGAAATATCTGCTAGCATATTTTTTTATTTTATTTTTGAAAATTCTCCTGAGTTGAAATTTATTATTTACTGAGTATTATATTTTTAATGTTTTTAAAAATCAAATGAGACTAATTATATTTTATTTGACATTGATATTTATTAGAGTATATTGGTTGATTTTTCGACAAATCAATAAATAATATGTAATAATATACATCGTTGCAAGTAAATTTAACAGTAATTTTTTAAGGGTTTTATGATTTTTTTTTATTGATTTGTCTGAAGAAGTACAATATTATTGTTGTTGTTATTATTATTATTATTATTATTATTATTATTATTATTTGAAGAAATTATAAAAAAAATCTCAGAGAGTGATTGTTGTAATAAAATAAATTATGAGTTTTTAATTTTATCAATTTAAATTTTAAAATTTGATTTGTTTTTAATCTCAAACCATTCATCTATTTTTGTTAGTTAAAACTCACAATTTTTAATCTCAAACCATTCATCTATTTTTACAATATTATTTTTATTTTTGTTAGATATATATAAAATGTCTAAAATATCATTTTTTGTCAATTTACCTAACGTAAAAACGTCAATAGTTTAAATTAAAAAAAAAATAAAAAATTTAAATTTAAATTAATAAAATTTGTAATTTATAATTTATTTTGTTATAAAAACCAAATTTTGAGATTTTTTTTATATAATTTTTCCTTATTATATTTTGTTAATTTTTCTTAAAGTAATGTAATTTTGAACCAAAAACTAACCAATAGCAGCATACACACAATAAAAAAGAAAAAATAAAGGAAAAATTATATTAAAAAAAGAAAAAGAAAAAGAAAAACAAAGCGCACCAAAATTGTGCTATTTTGCCGTACATCAGGGACCCTTTTCCCCCAATTATCATTTATTAGTTTTTTTATATTTCTTATTCACCTACCATAAATAATTAATACTTTACATTATTTACTAAGCTTTTGTTTGACATAAGCTAAAATAGAGTTTTTGAGCTAAAATAGTCACAAAAACACAAAAATAGTTTTTTAGCTAAATAAGATAAAATATTACATCTAAACCATAATTATTTTATTTTTTCTCTCACAAAAGTCAAAAAATTTAAAAAACCTATTCCAAACGAAATTTTTTAATTCCAAACTAAAATAATCAAAAAGTTAAAAAATTCAAAAAAATAATCCACATCCCAAGCCAACCCTAATCATACCACCATAAACACCGCGTCACGGTACTCAACCAAATAATCACCATAGATTTTTGATATGCCTTCATTTGGCAAGTTGGATTGGGTTAGGTTGGGTTTGAGACTATTTTAGTTACAAAAAGATAAAATAGACTTTTTAACTTAATAAGACAAAATATCACATCAAATCCATAATCATTACATTCCTTCTCTCACAAAAGTCAAAAAAGCAAAAAAATTCGTCCAAACGAGACTTTTTAGCCATAGGATGAAATAACAAAAAAACCAACACACTTTTCAAACGACATGCTCAAAAATAAATAATATCTATTTTTTATAAAAATATTTGACACTAATTAGAGCTTGTTTGAGATGCTCCATTGGGTCTAAAATAGTTACATAATAAAATAGTCTATTTTAATCAAATAGGATAAAATGTCACATTCAATTCATAATCATTTTATTTTTTTCTTATAAAAGTCAAAAAAACAAAAAAACTTATCACAAATGAGATTTTTTAACCCCACGTTAAAATAGTCAAAAAGTCAACTCACGTTCCAAACGAACTCTTAATGACTTGACATCTCCTTGTAATTGGCTCTATCGATAAATGATAGATTATAAATACAACCTTGAAGATTAATTAACCTCTAAAATCAATTCACCCTTGAAATTTATAATTTAATAACAAATCATTTCCTTTATTAATAAATTACCAAATTAATTAATAATTTTTAATGATGTTAGAAATATGTTTCAATTAATAATTTAAGTAATTTTATATTACATAAGAGAATAATTATAAAATTTATTTTTTAAATTAATTTTGTTAAATAAAAAAATCAGCTAAAAAAGTATTTGTAATTTTTTAAATCACAAAAAATAATTTATATTTTAAATAAATTTAAAAAAAAGTGTATTTATAATTCACCCTCCAACAAAAAAAAAAATAAATACAAAAATATAAAAATAAAATTAGAGTAATGGTAGAGACTCCAAAATTTCTATCAAAATTTCTACTAAATATCTCACATGACTGTGAAACCCGCACAATGTGATTCCATATGGATCCCACACCCATATAAAACATTTGTTAAAATTTTAATAGAAATTTTAAAATTTTTAACAATTTTTTATAGAATTATGGACATTTATGGAACTCACCAAACAAGCGCGATAATGGATGGAACGATCTTCACAACGATATTAATTGTTCTTTTCTTCACACTCACTCTAGATAGAATTATGAAGTTTTTGACAAATTGATAGATCAACAATGTTAGGTATGATGAAAACGTTATCATGAAAATAATCATGAAAATTTTGTGATCCTTAGATTATATTTAGAATAAGGTATCACACACTAATTAAGGTAATCCAAAAATCATAAATCTTTTATGATCATTTTCATAAAAAAAATTTCATGATCCCTAACTTTTCTGTTCATATATATACCCACATTTATTAATCTCAGCCCAAACCTCAAGCAAGCTCACAACTACAAGAAGACCTTTGTTTGGTAGTCCTCCTTGGCCTCCATGGACAAACCCAAAAAAACCCAGGTTCTCTTTCTCCCTCTATCCCTGTTTGTGTATATCTATACAATACATGTTATATATATAAGCTTCAATTATCTGAATTTAGTTCCCCGAAGTGTTAAACCTTAACTGTTTATAAATGAATCTGGGTGTACGGGGGCCAAATATCCTCAGCTATCCGTACTCCTTGCGCTCCAAGCTTCACTTGACGGCGTCCTTCTCTGCAACACAAAAATGGTGAGCTGCCCGGCAGTGGTGTGCCGGAAAGACCCTCCGACGATCAAGTCAGATTACTCAGGAAGAAGGCAATCAGAGGAGAGTGTTTGTGAGAGTGAATTCGCATACCTCTAACGTCGCTCCTGCTTCCTATTTCTAGGCTGGCCATGCAGCCTCAAGGTTGTGCGCGCACTACTTCTGCTGTCCTTCCCTGGACAGGTGGCAGTGCGCGCCTCTCACCACCTTACGCGTGTAAAGGTTTGTCCTCCAACCAGTACATGCAGAGCTTTTACAACGGTATTGAGGCGTTCGTGGAGCAGATGTCCTCTCCTTCACGCCATTGGCCCAGGTGGCACCCTTAACCGAGGTACCCTGACCGGCCTATCACTTGTGGAAAATTGCCATCACGTGCTCACAACCGTGCTAGGTGCCACTGACCTGTAACTCGGAACCAGGAAAAAGCATGACCACCTCGGCCGAACTATTCTGGACCGGTTCAGCAGGACCAGCCGGTTGCGAGGCATGCCGGCCTCCAACCGTTCTATCTTCAATCTCGGTCGCACGAAGGCTGCCTACCCCAGGCGACCGGTTAGGTGCATACCGGCGCTAACCGCGTCTCAAGTTTAGCCCGGGCTACCTTTTAGCTCGGCACCATCATCCGTAACCCTGGGCTCCGTCTATTTCATGCAAGTCGCAGCTCGGCTAAGCAAGCTAGCGCATGACCGGTCAATATGTCCAACCGTTCAAGTTAGGTGGCCGGCCAAGTCGACGGAGGGGTTTGCCCGGCGCCGTGCAGTCCGTTACGTCCGACGTTATCTTAGCTCGGCCGTACAGTCTGGTGCAAATCTTCCCTCTCACTGGGTTCGTTTCTTTGGATTTGATTATCGTCTTTTTCTCTCTTAATTACTTGATTTGTTGATTAAGTTGTCAGAAGATACAAACTCGAGATATATATTGTATGCCGACTTGCTTCAGAATTTTATTGGAAAGCATGAACTCAACCGTTGTACCATTATTCTACCTTTTCAATTGTTGACGTTATACTTATGCTTTATTTGGTTTATTGGAATGAGATGGAATAGAATGAAATAAAACGATCATTCCTTAAGCTTTCCTATGAAATGATCATTCTTTTACATTTACATTGGTGAATAATGATTTCATTTGTAATGTATTCATTATTATTATTTTTAGTCAATCAAACATGGGAATGGATATTTTAATAGAATGATAATTCCATTCCAGTGAACCAAACAATAGCTTAGTGTTTCAGGTTATTTTCTCTGTTCCTGTTGTGATTTGTGAAGTCCAGTCACTTGTATGGGTACTTAACACTTTTCCGTAGTTTCTTAGGTAATTATGCTGGCATGATATTTTCCTTGGGTGATTATCAATATTGTCATTTTCCTGCTTAAAGCGTCATTTCTATTAAATGTAATTGCCAAAAGACGTTGGATATTCTTTCTGGTATGTTTTGTCAAATTGTCTGCTTAATTTATGCAGATGATTAAACTGCGAATGTACTGATCTTCTTATTGTCCTTGATTTGCAGACCCACAGAAAAATTTCTGCTCTTTGGCAATAGGTACAGTAGAAGAAAGGGTATGGATTTATCAAGCACGAAGGCTCATTTCTCTATGCTTATTTATTCTTGGAAAATGTGACAACTCCCACCAAGCGAGTCAAGTTATTGTTGCTCTTACATCTCTAGCAATGCGTTTTGCCATTGTCTTTACTGATCTGAAGGGTTGGAAAAGCATTGCTGATGATAAACTTCAGGATGCAGAGATAGCAGTGAAGGATTTGATTCAGTTTATGGGGAGTAAGAAAAGTGGACTGTACAATCATGTTAGAAGCTACACTGAAAAATTGGATGCTCCTTTTTCTTTGCAAATGAATCGTTCTAGCCCGACCGATGATCGATTCTTGATTACTGCAACTGCACTAACTTTAGCTTTACGTCCCATTCAAACTGCAAACTTAAATGACCTCAGTGACTTGGATGGGCATTATGCTGCTGAGCAGTGCTGTGTGTTTCTACTTGCAATCCCTTGGCTTGCTCAACGCCTACCTGCAGCACTCTTACCTGCTCTGCAGCACAAGTCTATTTTATCACCTTGCTTCAGGACTATACTGGTAATGTCCCTTGGAGTGTGAACAAAATCTCACTGTAATTTTTAGATTTGTGCTCACAAGTATCTGTTCCATAGGCCGAAAAACGTGCATCTGTAAGGTTAGAAAACATCACCTAGAGAAACTGCAATCAAAAAGTATCCTCAAGATAATTATTGTTTCAAAAAGTATTGTTTCAAGTCTTTTGTTCTTTTGAATCTTTTCTGATAATATATTCTATGAGATTTGTTCTCTTTTGTTCATGTTCTATTAAGTATTAAATTCTATAATCCCTTACATGAAATTTATAGGTACTTCCAAAAACAATATTATCTTTCTGAAATTGAAATCTTGAGAGTGTCCTCAAGATAATTCATTTGTTCATTAGTTGAATCTACCTTCTTTAGGTATTGTGGGAATCAACATGTCATTGTTGTCTTTATAAAAAATGTCAACATTCATCGAGTTATACTAAGTTTTCATAAATGTTTGTGATCCTATTGATGCACAATTGATATTTAATATTTTTAGAATAGATCTTCAAGGGTTTACTTCATAAAGGACCTTATATATGTTTCAAGGTTATCTATTTTTTAAATGATCCTATGTACCAAACACCGACTGATTTGTCGTCAACCATCACTGAGGTTAGGACATAGCCGACAAGTTGGTTTTGAAATGCTAATAAAATAAAATAAAAAATATTTTTCTAAGAAAAGCAATTTTGAATGACAGTCAGAGTTTTTAAGAAAGACCATGTGGTCATTTACTCCTCTAGAACATGTTTATCATATGAACATTCATTGTTGTTCATATATGAAAAGTGTGATAGGAAGATTGTGTAACGTCCCAAATTTTCAACATAATAATAATACAATAATCATAGCTCTTTAAAGGAAAACTGGAATGAATTCCCAATACTTGCATTACATAATCATGAGACTCATACAAAATAGTTCCCATGCGAATATTCAATCCAACACGAAATAAAATAAATACCCTCAAGGGATTTACAAGTTTCCAAGGCTTAATGTCACATCCTTACAAAATTCTCCAAAATATCTAGAAAGGAGCATGTAAGGGAGTGAGGTTAACGAAAGAATCTAGAACTCCCTAGAAACCCTAGCACATATGAAGACTATGGAGAATTCTAGAATGACTTAGCAAATTCAAGAACCTATACACTTGTACATATAATTAGATATTTGTATAGATAGTTCTAGAAGGCATTTTAGAACATTCTTGTAGCTTGTAAAGAAGGCTTCCATGGGAATCTTTTACATGATGTTTTCTTGAGAATTCTATAAAGCTCTTAGGGAGCCTATAAATAGGAGAGGAGCTCATTTGCTCCAATCCATCTAAGAATTATAAAGTTTTCTCTCAAGTGAATATAAGACATTCTCTCAAATTCTCTTGTGTTCTTTTAACTTCTCTTTCCTTCAAGTTTTGTGAGTTAGGCTGACTTAGCATCATTAAGTAAGACTTGAGATTGTCTAAGTGCCGCACGAATAGTTTGGAAACAACCAAGGTCGTGACATTAAGCCTGGTTACACGAAATGGTTACTCGAACCCACACAAAGATAGCTCTTGGCTTACAAACAGAGTCACAGCAAAACAAGAGTCTTGTACTCTCAACACACATTTCCATGCCCTTAGTTAGGCGGAATCATCACATCTTTTCTTGCACAAAAATTCCGTATGGTGAGTATAAAGCCCAATAGGAAATTCTTAACAAAATATATACATTTTACACAAGTCTCAAGAGATGAAATGCACATGTCATGCTATGCCTTTTTGAAAATAAATTACATCTTCATCTTTTGAAAATACATCATGCTCAATGATATCTTAAAATTTCAACAGTTCAACATTTCTTAATTTAGTTCAAGGGACGGTAAATACGACTCTGGTAATCCCTAGGTCGATGTTTGCAAGTAAGAACACTAACACTACCAAACCCCACTTTACCGGTCTCTCACTGGAAGGGAAGTGGTATTCCCTCCGCGCGTGTTTTCGGTCTTTCACTCCGGACACTCAGGCCAACTTAATCAATTTCATCTACACCACCTATCTGGACTTACCAACGTATTTACCCCAAAACAATTTCATGAAAACTTATTTCTCAACATTCTCTTCTCAATGCAAAAGTTTTCAAAATCAGTTTTCAAAACATAACATAATCAAATGAATTGATATGCCAATGCAACAATTATCAATGTAATGCAACATTTCTCCTATTTTCAATACTTCTACACAATATATCCATTGTGATCAAAATTTCCACTTCTCATTTCCATTACGATTTCACAAAAATGACCATACATTCATGTATGTCTAACCAAGAGTAGCAACGCTCTCACATTTCCTGCATTTTCAACAATTTAGTCTCTTCATGGCTACATCAACTTTTTGAACAACAATTTCCAAAATCAACAATTCTCATATTTCATGAAACTCATCATTTCTACATATATAAACAAGAAATTTTCTAAACATCAATTTATTTTGGCACACAAAATAAATACGACAACCTCATCCATGGATTTTCAGCATCTTTTAAAAATTCCTAATTTCTGGGTTTTCTCACCACAACCATACACCTCCAAAATCATTTGAAGAAATCTTTCCAAAAACATCTTTTCTTCAATCAATGAAGATAAAACTCATAAAGGATCATTTTAAAAGAACAAGGAATAAACCCACTTTCAAAATCTTTCATCTTCTTGAGCCAACAATCAAATTTCAAAACTAACAAAAAAGGGTTTCGAAAATCATCTAAATCTTGCAAATATGTATATATAACTCTAAGAAAATCTCTACCTCAAGTGTAGAAAACCTAAGCAACAAGGTAGAACTTCAAAGATGACGAAACCAATTTCTTCTTGATGACTTCAAACACAATTTGGACAAAACAATTAATAAATGCAATGAAAATTACCACCTCTCTCTCTCATCATGGAGGCTCAAAGAGGGAGATAGACATGTCTCAAGTTTCGTCAAAATACCATGAATCAATATGTGACAACTCTTGAAGCGATGGACTTGGCATAACGTCTGGCCAAATCCAACCAATTCTATTAATCTTCTTTATGTCGGTTTGATCGATTTTAAGTCGCTTTTATTAGCCTTTTTTAATTTACCTTTCCATTACTTAATCATTTTGTCCAAAGTAATAGTTAAGTCCACTAATTGAAGAGAAATGTCAAACGAGAAGTGATCCTTAACATGAAAGAGAGGCTATGCATTGACGATGAACCTCCGAAGAGATTAAGCCATTCAGCATAGGGTCTTTTTCTCATGCCTCGAATAACAATCAATCACTCAAAACAACTCTCAAACAAAGAAAAACAAGAAAGGAAGAAGGGAGCAGAAAAGATTATGCGAGATTGATTAGTAAAAATGAGACTCTTTACATGAAAAGAAGGTAAAGAAGGCTATCAACTCAAATGACTCGGTGTCTAAGGCCTAAACACCCGAAGTCATTAGGACGTACAACATTACAAGCAAAGTACTCAAAGCATAAACTTGTTAAACAATTTAAAACAACCCTAAATAGCCCCAAAACATGAAGAAAAAAAAAAGTAGTTAAAAGTGTGTTTAAAGAGCATAAAAAGATAGACAAAAGCAAGAGATACAAAACTAGTAAGCAAAACCAAGGAGAGGTGGCTAACCCCTCAACTTTTGAGACTTTTAAACCATTGTTTTTTAGCCCTTTTTAACTCTGAAAATTAGTTTGAAAACCAAAAAAAAAAAAAAGAGTGCAAGAACAAAGGGTAAGAGCTATAAAATAAGGTGCAAGAAAGGGTATTAATCATTTCTACCTTTGGTAGCTATTCAACCCCAAATTCCAACACTTGAAATGGATCCAAAACAGTGTAAAAACATAAGAAAGAGATAGAACAAGATTGAAATGAAAGCAAAGAGAAAGGTGGTAAGCTTATACCTCTTGAAGAGAACAAGCTCTTGTTGTAAACCAAACTCAATCCAAAGGCATTCTCAAGTTTGAATTGTGATTCTCAAGCCTCAACAAAGGCTCTAAGGCTTTGCTCTAAGGTTGTATATGGTGTATAGATATAGTGTAAGGATGATAATCTTGCTCAAAGATAACTTGCAAAAGAAGAATGAGCTCTCAAGGGTGTATTAGGCTCTTTGAAAAATTTTCCAACCCTCAAAACAGAGACAAAGCCTCGTATTTATAGAATTGGAGCAAAATAGGTCGAAAATATCTTCAAAAATAGACAACTGGTGGATTCCTGCCCAGAACAGTGTTTCTCGCCAAAAAAGCACGGTCGGGCCCAGATGGCCACGGTCGGGCCTTAATGTGCTCCCCTATTCCTCTATTTAAGGCTCAGTGTACGGTGGCACAATGTTCAAAAAGGGACCTCTGAGGTAAGCATAGTGTAAATATGAAGGTTTTGAGATTGTTTCAGAGCTTGAGCTTAAATTCCTTCGTTAAGAATTCGAATCATACACAATGTAACTTTCATCATTGAGTGCATAGGATAAAGTGCCCAAGTCTTGCGGGCGGTCAAAAATGGGGTGTCTACATATATATATATCTACATATATATATACACATTATCTTGAGTTGCCTCTACTCTTATAGTTAAAACTCATCAATCTCAAATTTCTTTTGTTTAATCTATTTTAAAATATTTTTATTTTATGAAAAGTACTACTCAAATAAAAAAGACATTTTCACTAATAAAATTATTCAGAATATTCTTTTAGTTTGCTGATAACCCTTGTTTTATCTTTAAAGAAAAAGGAAAATTGGTTAAAGATTGGAAGTGTTGAGGATTTGGAACAACAGGTTTGATTTTGGAAACAAAATGAGGTATGTGTCACTTCTGTGAAATGAATATGGAAAATGATTGGTTGTGAAATGATTTCATTGGAAATGTTAGCGTTAATGTTTTGAAATTGTGGAATTTGTTATGGAATTTAGTTCATAAGAGTCTTGTAACTAACTGTTAGAGGTTTTGTCCTTGGTCATCGGTGGAGGATAACATTGTTGTTTTTGAATAGATTATGTGTATGTATTACACTAGCGTAACATTTATGTGTCTAGCATGTTGTGATATCGTTTGGAGGTCTATTTCTCTCCGGTTAAGCCGGTAAAGCATGGCGTCTTGAGATATGTTCCTCTCCTTTCCGATTTGTGCCCGATAAAGTGTGACCTTGGGGTCGTTCCCATCCGGGTGAGGCCGAAAAAGCGTTAAGTGATATATGGGCTGCATCATTTGACATCCATGTTGTAGGCCGGTGTAAATTGAAGTATGTACTACGTTCAATTATTTATATTTAGAAATGTATGTTTCTCGGTATCCTGTTATGGGATTGGGTTATGACTCATATATGTGAATGTGCTTTCAAAATAAAAGTGGAGACAAAATTCTTTTATATTAATGTGGAGGTTTAAAGAAACAATATTGTGTTATGAAGGAATGGTTTTGGAACTAAACTGGATAAATAGGAAAGAAAACAAATGGATTTACACCTTGTGATGTACAAATGGATGTTTTTCGGAAAAAAATATGTACTTATATAAGTATGTTTTGAATATTAAACTGTCACATTATTTATATTGTGTGTCATGGTGCATTCATGATCATAGATATCTGTATGTTGTTATTATTTAGGATCATGTTGGGATCACTACTGGACTTTATGTTCAGGTGCAAGTTGAGAGATGATTCAAGATCAGTGCTCTTCTTTAATTGTTGGCCACAGGGCCTATACTTGGTTGGCGGAACGCCACTATTGTAAAAGGGTTAAACCCTTACTTTTAATGTAAAGATACAAGCCTTCGGGCATTTCGTTTAAATGTAATTCCTGTTGCATTCCATATATGTACGATTGAGAGGACTTTCATTTATTTATGGATGTACTATATGTATGGTTCTGCATGCTCTTAATGGAAATGGATTTATGTTAATGGATATGGTAATGTTATTCGGATAATAAACAGTGGGGCGTGATAATCACAATACACGATATAACCGAAACCCTTTTTTGGAATTATCGAAACCGGCACGGTAGTTAATCTAGTCTTAAGTTCTCTGAAAGACTTTTCATAAGCCTCATTCCACACAAACTTGATACCTTTTCTCGTTACTCTAGTCAACGATGTGGCTAGCCTAGAGAAATCTCTCACAAATCAGCCGTCACACCTAGATTTTCACTTTTAATAGTTATTGAAAACAAATATGAGTTTTTAATAGGGACGTTTGAAATAGTGTTTAATTTTGTTACTTTATTTAGACCCTTGAAAGATTTACTTAGAGTTGCCACCTAACATAGAGTTTGGGTGTGTTAAGCCACCCACAAAACATATTTTTAATGAATCAGCACTTTTATATTTTTTATTTACCAATATTGGGTCTATTTTGTTTTAATGACTCTTGTTAATGGTCAGTGTGAATTAGAGATGAGTTTGGGGGTTTTTTTTGTTATGAGTAGGGAAGGTGTTAGACACCCTATATGAAACTTGTTGGAGTGCATGTGCTTTGGTTTTTGTAATGATTGGTTTACTAGTTTGTTAATTTTATTGCTTATGGACATGATAATGTGTTGATTGCGATGTTTATTAATTTGCTTGTGTGCTTGGTGGTGAGTGGATGGTTGCTTGTATTAATAAAATGTGCTGATTGTAATATTTATTAATTTGCTTGTGGGCCTAATGGCAAGTAGGTGGTTACTGTTATTATTAATTTGCTTGTGGGCCTGGTGGTTGGTGGTTATTGGTACTAATATACCTAACCCATTGTATGGGTAATATACCATAATTAGTGATTAGTTTGTTAGAAGTCTGGGCACTAGTATATTTACTATACACTATGCTAGGGACAATAATATAATATTATATATATATATATATGTAGTGCTGAAATGTAAATAAAAAATTGAAAATATCCGTACTGATGTATTAACTATACATTTGACTAAGGGACAATATATAATAATATGTATTATTCACACATGTATAGTACTGGCATTTAAATGATAGAAATGTAAATAAAGACCAAAAAAGTTTGTGTCGGTGTATTCGCTATACATTCTACTAAGGGACAATATATAATAATAATAATATGTATTATTTACATATATACATATATATATAGTACTAGTATTTAAAAGACATAAATGTAAATAAAGACCGAATAAGTTCATACCGGTGTATTTACTATACATTTGACTAAGGGATGGTATATAATAATATATATTATTTACATATATGTAGTATTGGTATTTAAATGAGAAAAATGTAAATAAAGACCGAAAAAGTTCGTGTCGGTGTATTTATTATACATTCGATTAAGGGACGGTATATAATAACAATATATATTATTTGCATATATATGGTACTGGCATTTAAATAACAGAAATGTAAATAAAGACCAAAAAGTCCATGCCGGTGTATTTACTATACATTTAGTTAAGGAATGATATATAATAATATGTATTATTTACATATATATATATATATATATTGTGGTGGCCGAATATAAAAAGCGACAATTTGGAGTCATTCGCAAGTCAGCTTTCACTGGCCGACTAACTGTGATGAGCCTCGGCCGAGTAAGCTTACTTTTATAGCTGAGTATGTAAAAGTATCATACGGCGTAAGTGAGGGCCCAACTATTATGGCTGGGTTTCCATAAATCATAACGTGGGCCCTAGAAGAGCATGATAAAAGGAGGATTATCACCCAAAAGGAAGGTAAATGAGAATATAGAAGATAACTTAAAATAAAAGTAAAAGGGAGAGAAAAAGACTAACTTGTCCATCGGAGTGCTAATTTCGACACCCCCGACCGAAGTGTTTATCCCTTTTGCAGGTAACAATCAAAGGATCAAGGACGTCTAGCTAGATTCTAGAGTATTTCCAAACCACTTCTCCACACACACACACACACACACACACACACATATATATATAGTTAGTGGGATTAGTAATGTTAATGTTAATATAAAGATTTTTATCTCAACATTGATATGTGATGAAATGAAATAATGATGAAACTTATGAGATGTTAACAAATATAATTAACTCTT
Organism: Camellia granthamiana; assembly: GCA_036172215.1. Taxonomy (NCBI): domain Eukaryota; kingdom Viridiplantae; phylum Streptophyta; class Magnoliopsida; order Ericales; family Theaceae; genus Camellia; species Camellia granthamiana. The sequence continues at coordinate 94,718,703 of CM069907.1, forward strand.
AACATTTAATATGTGATGAAATGATGATAATGAGACTCCTGAGATGATAACAAATATTATTAATTCTTAGCAATGATATGTGATATGATGACGAGACTCATGAGATGATAACAAATATTACTAACACTCAACAATGATGTGTGATGAAGTGATATGATGATGAGACTCATGAGATGATAACAAATATTACCAACACTTAGCAATAATATGTGATGAAGTGAAATGATGATAAGACTCCAAAGTCATTGTAGACGCGCCCGAACGTCCCGGGAAAATCCCGTTTTGTTCATTGGGCTTACTACAGTTCGGACTCAATGTCACGGTTCTGAATCTAATCTCACAAAGTGCAATCCAAGATCGATAAATCACCAAAGAGTCCAAATCAGGCAAATCGTTTTGAAAAACTAATTTTTAGAAAGAAGTGCCAAACATGGACTGCTTTGCCAGATACAGAGTCGCCACCTAAATATTTTATTTTGGGGGAATTTAGGAAACCCTGACTCGTGCCTAAGGCCACGTATCCGTCATCACCAAAGTTGCCTCGTCTCGGGAACTTGGGTACGAGAGGGGAAGGTCATGCAATGAGCACCCCCGCTCGCCCGATCAAAGATCGGCCTTTACTAACATGATATCTTGTTTTTTAAAACACATTTGCTCTTATTCCGGTTATTAACCTAGAATTACTATGTGATGCACACAGTATACAAGTATAGACTGGATTACCTAAGTTGGAACAAAACATTGCATATTCATTTTGAAAACGGTTTGCTACTCGCAAGTAGACTAAAATACGGATTTTGCCACCCTCAAGTGGGCTTAGAAAACATGGTGATTTGCCACTCTCAAGTGGGCTTAAAACTCGCAATCAATGAATTGTCCCAATTCAAGTAACCCAACCTTCACCCACAAGCATTCAGGCAGTTATATCACATAAGCAAATAGCCTCATGGCAAGCATGCTATCATGGCAACACTCACACTCATGCAAGATGCTAAATCATAAACACTTACAGTGTACTCCGAGCCAAAAAAGAAGCTAGTTAGTAATCAATGCATAATCCTAGTTCATGTTTAAAATGGCTAATGCAACACATGCAAAATGCAACTAAGATAGGCTCGGTTATTCTAAGATGGCATATGAGATGCTACAGATAACACGCATTCAACTTGGAATTGAAATACGATGCAGTTAGTATGATGCGCCGAGCCCGGTGCATGTAAGACAGATGAATGGATGCAAACATGCGAGCATAAGGATGCTAATTGAAACATGCCCTAAAACTAATCATCATAAGCTGGTAAATAAAATGGAGAAAGAAATGGGGGTTGGAAGACATGTATCACACACACGCACACTTATTTACAACATTGCCCTCTCAGAGGAGGGTTCGAATAAATAATACAAAACCAGCTAGCTAATCTAAGCTAATCTAATTAAACTAGTTATTACACGACGAAATGAATAACAATTTACAACTACTTATTACACAACATTAACTAAGTAAGCAATCTAAATGAGCATGCAAACTAAATGAATGAGGGCTGCCCCAACTCTGCTTTGAATGACAAAGGATGCATGCATGCTTGATTTGCTCTGTTCGGAAATCCTTCGCGATGCCCCGACTTGCCTCTGTTTGCAATTGACCTCAGAACACTGCACAAAGCTCCAGAAGGCTGAAACTCCACCCTGGGAATCTGTGGAAAGGCTGCCGACCAGCTATTGGCCTTGAAGACCACCTGCCGACCACTTTTGTGGTGAAAAACCAGAAAAAGTGGTCGGCCAGCCACTATATCTGGTCGGCCGACCAGTTTCTGCCCTTGGTTTCTGGTTTTCTACAACAGAAGGCAAGAGAAAGAGATGACAAAGTATTCGCAACACATGTGTGCACGACCACTCTCCCCATCATTGCATAAGCTCAAGGGAGTGTAGTCCTTGACCCTCGGGCCACCAATTACGCATCTCGATGCATGATGGCCGAGGAGTCGAATTGCACGACTCAATATGGAATGAATGCACATACAAACACCTAAAGCCTAGAACTCCATCATGTATAGTCAAGAGTGTTGGCGACTGGGAATTAAGGTACGTTTCATCACTTCGAGTATGAAACGCCCCTTGTTTCCCGTGTTTGGGCTAACTCCTATCCCAAACACAATGCAACAAACATGGCATGCACAATGCGACTTCCAGTATGCAACTTAATGCAATACAACTTAGACATGCAAACATGCGAGGGATGGACATGCAAACATGCGACTAGCATACACAATGCTATGAATTACATGGCATACACAATGCTCATGACGCTTGCCTACACAATGCACATGGAAACTAACATACACAATGCAATGAATATGGCATGCACAAATGCAATGTTTGATCATGCAACCACATGGCATACTCAATGCTATGGACTACATGGTATACTCAATGTACAATGGACTTATACCAAAATGGATAGGCCTCAGCCATGTCCAAATCAGTGGCCATAACACCAAGACTAAGGCACCAAAAGGCAATACACACATGCACACATATTAGTCCACAAGCTAGACAACAGGAACACAACCCTTAGGGGCACTCAACGGGTGACAAAAGTGGAAGCATGGCAAGTCTATATGTTCTGAAATGTGATGTTAAGTGATGCCAAATCAAGTACACAACACAAATAAAGCATGCAATGGTGCTCAAAGCTTGAGGCAAGCAAGAGCATTTACACTACAAGTATACAAAACATGAAGCATGTGATTAAGGCAACCAAAAACAGTCCTAGTACATGTTAATATGAGACTAAAACATGCATGGATGGAAGCCAAAATGTGCTAGCATGAGGGGCATGAGGCATAATGCATACAAGGCAAATAAGGTGGATTACACTACACCTATTAGGACCAAGCATGGGATGACTCAACCAACAAAAATCAGAGTTATATAATGGCAAAATAACCCCAAATAAGCACTAAAATGATGGCTCGCAAGCAAAGGCATGAATGCATACACAATGGCTCATGTTAAGGCATAAAGGGGGAACCCTCCAACGCATTGATTGAGTGACAAATGCAAGTGCACGGCCATGAAACATGGACTGAAATAGCATAACTAATGATGCCAAATCATTGAAATGAGCCAAGTAATGCATGTTAGTAGACCCGATGCACAAAGCAAACAAGTTAGGTTGAACCAAAGCTATACAAAGCAAGTCATGGATGACCAAGACAACCAAAATCAGACCTTAAACATGGAAAAACATGAACAAAGTCTTATTGAAGTCAAGCCAAAAGCATGCTAAAAAGACATGTGCCAACATAATGCATGTTAGGCTATTTTATGGGATTGCATGGCAAGTGTATGGAGCATGCAAAGGCCAACCGAACCAAACCAAAACAGAGTCATGACATGGTAAAACATCACCAAAAACATGTTGAAATGGGAAGAAAATAAGCTAGAATGACACGTCAAGGCATGAAGCATATAAAGCTAGTTTAAGGGATTTACACTACAAGTGTATCAGGCATGCAATTGCCAACCAAACCAACCCAAAATAGATCTAAGCCATGTTAAGACATCACCAAAAACCTACTGAGATGGCTTGAAATCAAGCTAGAAACACATGCTCAAACATGAGGCATACAAGACTAGATTGTGTGATTTACACTACAAGTGTATTAACCATGCAAGGGGTGACCAAACTAAGCAAAAACAGTGGTATGCCTCAGCAAAATAACCACAAATACAAGCTAAGACATGGCCAACACACACTTACCAAAGGTGCTCAAACATGAGGCAAATGAAGCATGTAAAGAGGACACAAAGGAGAGAGGGTGACCCTCTTCTTCTTAGGACCTTAAAACACCATCTCCACCACTGAAATCCCTCTAGATTTCAGTGGTGAGAAGGCCAATACAAGGTGGTCCCGAAGCTCACAAAGATGGCACAAAAATGAGGCCAAACAAGGCCTAAGAGGGGGTAAACAATCCCAAACACCAAAGTGATCTTAAACAAAGATCAAAAGCATGCAAAAACACAACTTTTATCAGTTATAAGTTAAGCTCAAAACAGCATTCAAGATAGGCTAAAAGCTTAAGCAAGAAAGGGGGATTTAAGGTTCAAAAACTCACCCTTGATGAACTTCTTCAAAGTTGCAACTCCAGCAGGTTTTTTTGAGCTTAAACCAAACCAAAAACTCCAGAAACAACCTTAAGATGCCTCAGCAACAAAAGGGTGGTGCTTGGCTAGGAGGTTGTGTGCACAAGTGAAGAGACAAAGCACTTTAAGGCACAAAATATGGAGATATAGAGGGAGATATATGCTTAAGCCTTAGGGAAATTTTCTAAACCTCTCCAATGGAGAGGGAGGCTCTCTCTTATAGAAAACAAAGGTTAAAGCTTCTTGGAGAAACTAAGATTTGGATGCAATCCCTCCATACACGTGTATGGAGGATACAGTCTGTGCCCTCCAGCTGGCATAGCTGGCATCCACTTAGTCTGCCAAAACAAAAGGAAAGCTGCCGACCAGAAATGATGGTCGACCTGCTACTTTTTTTGGTCGGCCGACCACTTTTTCTGGTTTTCCAAAAAAAAAGTGGTCGGCCAGGGTAATTGGTGATCTCCACACTAAAAGCAAGCCAATGGTGGGGTGGGAAACCAGAAAATGTGGCCCAAAGACCAAGAAAACTAGTTTCCTGACCAGAAAATCAACTGGCGGGGAGAAAAGTGGTTTCCAAGGATAAAAGCTGGTCTCTCACCCTTGTACCACTTCCCAAACAAGGAAAGTAAGGTTTGTACCCAAGACAAACCAAAACGGATGCAAGACGAGGGTTCGGGAGGCAAGACGCGCGGCCGGGGGCCCCGAAAACTAGCTGCCGAGAATCAAAAGTGGCGTACAACCACAAAAGTGGTCTCCCGGACCACAGTGTCCCTCTAGATAGAGGAAACAAGGTGTGCTCCAAAAACCGTGCCAAACGGAGAATGTTAAGCGGTCCCAAACCGAGGCGCACGGCCGACGGCTCCGAAAATCGGAAACTAGTCTCCAAACGGGAACAGTGGCCTACGACCATGAAAAGTAGTCTACGACCACTGAGAGATGGTCTACAAGACCTTTCCCTCCCTCCGGGAAGAGAAAACAAGACTTAGTCTGCAGACTGAGTCAAAGTACGAAGAGTCCCGAGGTACAGAGGTAAGGCTCCCAACCAAAACTCCGAAACTCAAAACAAGCACAACATGCACTATCACCGAGCGCTCAATCGGTGACTTCTGAGTCTTAAGGTCGGTCAAAAATAGAGTGTCTACAGTCATGAGATATTATAACAAGTTAATAGCGTTGTGGGATTATACCTCGTTTTGAATTGGACAGAGGTTCAGCGTGATTAGCTTGAATAGTCTTCCACAATTGAGCAAAAGTTCAACCTAAGTTGTTTGGATTGACCTACACTTACAGAGATTTGGCTTGTGATTGACCCATACTAATACCTTAGCACTCTTTCTCTTTTCTTTTCTTTCCTTTCTCGCTCCTCTTTTCTGCTTTTTGTTTCTATGGCTTTACTCTTGTGGATTACTGTTTTGTTAATTACTCTTACTCTGCTTTTTTGGTGAAGGAGTTGCCTATTTATAGGCAAACAACAGTGTTTCTGTCGATATACTCTTGTGGATTACTATTTTCTTAATTACTCTTACTCTGCTTTTCAGGTGAAGAAGTTGCCTATTTATAGGAAAGAGCAGTGTGTGTCGTGAGAAACGTGGCATGAGAGTGTTCATGTCAGGTTTTGTTCACATCTACTCGCGCGAACCCTTGTGCTTATTTGTTGCCGCCTCTCTTTTTTGTGAATTTGTTTTGTATGCTTTGCGTGGTTTCTACGTATTATTATTTGACTATTATTCTTTGCTTTTGCTTGTTTGTTTGTTTGACTTGTCGTATCCTTTTTTTTAATTATTTTATTATTATTTACTTTACTTGTTTTACTTCTTCTTCTTCTTCTTCTTCTTGTTGTTATTATTATTATTATTATTTATTTCTTTTTCTTTATTTTTATTATTTATTATTCTTATTACTATTTTATTCTTTTTTGCTATTTACTATTTTCATTTCTTTTATTTCCTTCTTTTATTGTTATTCATTTTTCATTTTCATTTTACTTTTTATTCTTTTTATTTGTTTATTTATCTATATTTATTTATTATTTACAATTTATTATAATATGAGGATTGGTAAAAATAAGGTATCAACCCATACTTTGATAAGATGAATTCTATCATGAATTTAATACTTTAGAATTTTTTATTCTGGATAATATTGTATTTCTAAATGAAATTTGTATCTGTTTTACTAATAGACTGAAAATAAAGTTAAATTTATACTATAAATATATTTTAATATTATACACAAATTAGTGAATTTAAAATTCTAGTTTCTAATATTTTTAATAAAATTAGGTGTATGTTGTGTGATTATCTTAGAAGGCCAGACAAAATGCAATATCAACATCGGCAATAATACTCGGTTAGCCCCTAGAAACTCTGGATCTCAAAGACATTCTTAGGTTGTTCCCAATCTTGCACGGCATCCATTTTTGAAGAGTCAACAGTAACTCCTGCCTTAGATACAACATGGCCCAAAAACTTCACCATCGTGAGCCAAAACTCACACTTCTCAAATTTGGCATACAATTTGTACACACTAAGCAAGTCAAGCACTAACCGCAAGTGTTCCTCCTCAGAGGGTGAATAAATCAAGATGTCATCAACAAAGACAACTACAAATCAATCCAAGAACTCTCGAAAGACTCGATTCGTCAAGTCCATAAATGAAGCCGGTGCATTGGTCAAATCGAATAGCATGACTAAGAATTCATAGTGGTCATAACGCGTATAAAAGGTTGTTTTTTGGATGCCCTCTTCCTTAACTCTTAATTGATGGTACCCTGATTTGAAGTCAATCTTCGAAAAGTAACGAGACCTCTTAAGTTGGTCAAACAAATCATCTATTGTGGGCAGTAGATACTTGTTCTTAACAGTGACCTGACTTAACTTGAGGTAATCAATACTTGCAACGACCCATCCTTCTTCTTCTCAAAGAGAGTCGATGCTCCATGAGGTGATGTACTAGGATGAATGAAGGCCTTGCCTAATAATTCTTGGAGTTGGATCTTCAACTCATGCAACTCAATGGGTGTGAATCTATACCGTGCCATAGAAATAGGTGTCATGCTGAGTACTAAGTCAATGGAGAACTCAATCTCTCGGTGGAGTGGCAACTTGGTGAGATCCTCTAAAAAGGCATCCGAATACTCACAAACTACTCTCATCAAGTCACTTTGGACAACACTACCCACATGGGCTAAGGAAATGGCAAATAGCAAGCAAAGCTCTCCTTGATCCTTAAGGTCAAACAACAGTCTTGTCACCCCTAGCACACAAGAAGTATAAACTATCCCTAGTCAGTGTACGCACAGACACTTTGTGACATTGACAATCTATTGTGGCCCGAAAGTAAGTCAACCAATCCATACCTAAAATAACATTAAAGGTGTGCATGTCTTGGATGATAAAGTAAAAGAAGAGTCAGCGATCCGCAACCTCAATCTCACAAGAGCAGTACACTCACTCCAATGCCACTGTACCTCTAACCAGAGACTTAACCCACAATGGAAACTCCAACAGATCAATCTCTAACCCTAAAGCAGAACCAAAAGTAGAAGATATAAAGAAATGAGATGCACCCATATAAATCAACACACTAGCCAAGGAATTGAACATAATAAAATTACCTCTCACAACAGAGGATCCTGCAATTGATCTGGCATGGTAATAGCATATATGCGCCTCTATAACCTCTGGTCAACCTACTCATCTCTCAAAGTATAGGCCTGCTGCATTGCCTAAGCCGAAGTGGCTTCCTGTATAGCTCGTCAGACATGAACTGAGTGAGCCTATTTGTGGCTCTAAGTCTGCCTCAACCTTGATGCACCAGGTGCGCCTCCCAAATACAGGCATGCTCTCTTTATGTGCCTAGACTACCTATACTAAAAGCATGTAGGTCCATGTCCCCTGCTCTGGCACTAACTTTGGGATTGGTTAGGCGATGGTGATGGTAATATCTGTTGCCCTCCTCTCTTCTACAAACAGACATTGGAGTGGCGCAACTAGCCACACTTAAAGCAAGTAAATCCTCCTTGAGTGCTCTTCCCCAGGTCGACACTAGGCAATGAGAAGGTGGATCTAGACTATTGTGACTGAGGCTGGGATGAAGTGGAGTCCCTATGCTTCTTACTAGCCTTGAAGTCCCCCTGTGACTCATGCTCTCTCGACCTAGAACCTTGAAGTCTCTCCTCCTCAGCTTGGACCATAATCTCTACATATGTTGCCGCCTCCATGAGGCAATCATAGTTCCGGATCATGTTCCCTACAACTTTGAACAAGATCTTAGTTCTCAACCTCTTTTTGAACTCGATGTAATGGCATTCCTTCATCGCCACTAACTCCAATGCAAACTGGGACAAACTGGTGAATATTGCATCAAACTCGGCCACAAACATGTTGTATTAATTGAGTCTCTCGAATTCTTGCCTCAATCTCTCCCTAGCCGTTGGAGGTAAGTACTTGTCCTGGAAAGAGGTAACAAATGCCTTCCATGTCACTCTAATCTTGCCTTTGGCATACTTCCACCATTGGCTCGCATCCCCCTTGAGGTAATAACTCACTAGGGTCACCTCAAGTTCGTCGTCATTAATGTGAAGCATCTCAAAAGCCTTCATTGTTTGCTTGAGCCACTCATCCGCTTTCTTTGGCTCAAGGCTGTTGTAAAACTACTTCGGCTTTGCCTGCAAGAAGTCTTAGGTGAGAAAGCACACTCTCGTCTTCACCGTATTCGCTCGGGCTAAGTTTTTCGCCATCAAGATATTCATGGACTCCCTTAAGGCTCCTACCATTTCTCGAGCTAGAGCACCGATAACGCCTTGACCCCGCTAGCCTAAGTGCCTCGACCTTCCCAACTTGTTCGGCCACATTAGCTTGGCCAATCCCCTCTTCTTGTACTGGAACTTCCTCCTAAACCGGCACCTTGTGAACGTTTTAGCGAGGTCTACCACACCTCCCACCTCCGCGTCCTTTGCCCGACATCCTAATTAAGGACAAAAGTGAACAATTCAGCACACAAGTACACATGTGCATTGTAATTGAACCTTACATGTTCTATCACAATGATTAACAAAATCTCATTTTAGGTAAGCATTTAATTTCATTACACATAAGCATTTAATCACATAATCACATACGAAGTACACTCTTAAGATAGTATTTGTCCCATGAAATTCCAAGAATTCCTATTAGAATGAGCATTGATCAAGTGCCCTTCTAATAAGATTTCAAGGGATTTAATAGGAGCAAACACCATCCTAAAAATGCAATCTCATACCCATCTAGTCACATAAACATGTTATCACATAGCACATAAAACACGAAACATCTCCAAATTAGCGAAATGAACCCATTGTGGTAAAAAAATCACTTCCTGCAAGCCCCAAGTATGCAAACCTGGTAGCTCTAATACCAAGTTCTGACACCCCTAAATAATTAACATTTGGTAATAGCGCATAATTCATTAATCTAATAAATCTACTAATCCACATTAACTGTAATTCAGATGATTTAACAATCACATTTCCTTAACATATTTATATGCTATGAACCTCTTCATCCATGTTCAACATATATAAAAATTTACAAAAGTCTACATGCGAGTACATATTCAATATTCCATGAGACATGAATCTATAGCATGTGAGACGGATAAAATAAGGAAAGCAAACATAAGAAATGTCTCAAAGGACCACAAGTTCCAAGGCTTCGGCCTAGTTACACAAAATGGTTATCAAAACCCATACACGTATAGCCCTTGGCTTATCAAAATAAACAACAAAAGAAAGGAGCCTCATACTCCCCAAAACAATTCTTCACGCCTCTACTTTGGCGGAATCACAATATCTTTTCCTGCAATAATTCCAATAGAAGTGAGCATGAAACCCAATACAGAAATCTTAATAAAGTATATATATATTTTATACAAGTCTTTAAGATGAATGCGTATGCCATGCCATGCTCAAATGCACTTTTATCTCTTTGAAAATCTCATGCAAATGAATGTTTCAAAAACAATTAATCGATTCAATAATTTCCAAATAAAATCACTAAGGTGGTAAATACAACTTAGGTAATTCCTAGGCTTGTGTCTGCAAGTAGGCTCTCAAAGTAGATCATCCGCGTGTGTTTTTAGACTTTCACCATGGACCTCAAGCCAACTTAATTCTCAATCTACAGCCCCTATCCGGATTTACCAAACCTATTTACCCCAAAACAAACTTTGTTTCACAACCAACTTCTTTTTTCTAACAGTAGTTTCCAATTCCAATTATAAAAGCAAAAGTAATGAAAATGGAATGAAATGATAATGCAATATATATTCCAATGCATTATAGATTTTTCCAATTTTCTCATCAATTCAACTTTTCATCCACACAACTTTTCCATTGTGATTAATACTCAATGTATATACACACTATAAATATTTTCCAAGGTATAAATAACAACAACTCGTCATATGCATTTCTTTTCTCAATAATCTAATAATTCCCAAGATTATAATCATCATTCTCAAGCCCTAACCTTTCGAGACAATTATAACAATATAATTTCCACAATTGCTCATTTCAAAACTTCCATTTTCTCATGGAATTTCAATGATAGATACAAACATATAAATCCTCTGTCAATTCTCAACAATGAGACTCAACTATAGTTCCCAAATTTCCCAATATTTAGCTTTTTTCTTCAAAAGTTAGGTTTTCTCATTTTTGAAAGATTTTAACACAACTATAGTTCCCACAATCTATTGACTCAAATATTTTGAAAGTTTTAAAGAAATTTCACAAAAGCCCTCTTTTGAAAACCCTCTTTTGAAAACCCCTCATGACTCCATAACTCAAACCCTAATTCAAATATATGGAATCAACCTCAAAATCAACATAGACTTACAAAAATATACATAACTCAAAGAATATCCTTACCTCAAGCATTGGAGAGGAGAGAAGAAGAAAACCTCGAAATTGACAGTGACAAAAACTGATCTCCACTGCACACAACGACGTCCTCGATGAGTTATTGAAAATTTCTCAAGAACACTTATCCAAAAGTCTATAGATTTTCCTAGATCACAGGATTTATGAGTGTTGGAGGAGTGGTATAAAGAAATGAGAGAGAAAAGAGTGATAGAAATATTTTAGAGAGAGACAGTTGTTTGAAATTGGAAAAACAAAATGAGAAAATAGTCAAAATAGGTTGAAATAACAAAATCCGTAGTTGCCTAACGCGCTTGGTCGTACGTCTGAAGCCCTCTTTTCGCACATGCAGTGTCTCTCTCCTGCATGTGTGGTAACTCCCAGGAAAAACAAAAAGCCCTTCAATCTTCCCCTCCTGCACGTGTGGCTACCAACCTGCACTTGTGGCTCGCTCCCCCGCATGTGCAGCCTCACCTCTCGCATGTGCGGGACCCACCTTCGAAAATGAAATTTTGGGCTGTATAAATCCATACGTGCGGGCCCTCTTGGCCATAGACTATTTCTAACACACTTCCCACTTTCCTAGTTCAGTTGCCATACTTGACTCAAATTTTAACTCAAAATGAAGGAGATACAAGACGCGGCATTGACACATGACCGATGAGGTCCTGAATTAGAATAAAAAACTCATAGTATAGACTTAAATGAAAACAATTAGAAAGATAATTGGATTAAAAACCCGGAACATCACAGAAAAATAAAATGCAGTGCCAATAATGCCTCCCTCATTTAAATGGATTAAAGAATGAAATCCAATTGAATGTTATATGGTGGTTTACCACAATCGACATAAAATACTTTATGGTACAAACAATTCGAATTCTTGAAGAGTTATATTACACCCATAGTAATTTTTAATCTATCATTGTTGATTGGCGAACACCCCATCTTTGGCTCTACTAAATGACATAGCAAAAAGCCACATTCCTTTTTTTTTTTTTTCCAAATAAAACAACTCTCTGTTAGCCATGTTTTGGCTAATCAAAGAGATTTTACTACATATAGTAATTTTCAACCACTGTTGTTTTTCAAACCATGTCATGAAAATTAATTTTTGGTGTGATCCACAAATCCAATCCAATCCAAAGTGGATGTTGGATTCCAAAACTCACATAATTGAATGTCATGAAAAAATCATCAATTTTGACATTTTGAACAATGTCAAAAAATTCACATTCAATAAACTCATAGACAAAGGGGTACTTGTCATTTTTTGCCATGTTTGGCAAGAAATCATACCCCCCCGGTATAAGCTTGACATTGTTGGTTATGGGCTCCTCATACACTGGATGCCAAGTTTGCCCCCAGGTATAGACCTGGCTCTTGTTTCTTCATAATTTTGTTCAAAAGTTAGGTTATACTAGGACCTCTCCTCTATGCTTTCTTTGAAAGCAGAAGGTCTAAGGGGTCCATATTGCCCCCTAGTCCAGGCTTGTTTCCTATTTCTTTGTGAACATAGACTTGGTTTGGGTTCATTTGAAACCTCTCTTGAACTTCCTCTTGGAGGGTTGGAGGTCTATAATAAGAAGTGAACTCATGTTGAGTTTGGGTCTTAGCAAGCTTAAGTGTAAAGTCTGAGTCAAGATAGGTTGAGTGAAAGAACATTGAGATTGTACCTTATTTACCTAAGCCTCAACCCTAGTTGGCTTTAGTGGCCTAGGTGTACGACTGGATCCTCCAAGTGCCTTGAATTTAGCTCTCATTTCCTTAGTAACTTGCCCATGCCTCATTTCCAATGTCTAACTTATCTGAACAAGCATATCATTCATTTGCTCTAGTGTCAGGCCATTAAATTGGCTTACAATGGATGCCTCTTCACCATTCTTTTGGTCTTCATCAAACCTAGCCGCTAAATGCCCTACTGAATCTTCACCATTATTTTGTGATGAATTTTCAACATGTTTTGAGAGAAAAAGGCTGTTTTTTAATTTTAGCCATTAATGGCTTATGAAAATTCTCCAAAGTCATGTTATCTTCATGGCTTGATGTGTTAACCCCCCACTCACATACCTTGGGTCTTCATGACCAATTGGCACTTTAGAAATAGGTGTATTAATCTCTCGAGCTACATATCTTGACTCTTTATAAATAATTGGCTCTCTAAATGTAGGTACATTAACCTCACGAGCCACATTGTTTTCATACCTTAATTTTTTATTGGCCATTAAGCCTTCTAATTTCTACTTGCAATATCGAATTTCTTTATTCATTAGGTGAATTTGGTCTTGAAGTTGATATATTTTTTAATCAAAGTAATTTAAATCTCTTTGCATCAAATAATATGGAGATGATGAAATTATTTGAAATCTTTACTGATAAAGAGGATTAATTTCTCCTTGTAGGATCAAAGTTTCACTCCGTACCAATAAATTTCATCCTTACAATGCCAAATTATTTTTTTCATATCATTTGTCATGTCATTGTGTTGGCAATAAGCGATAGAAACCACCATTATAACACTAACAATTTTTAGAATATAAGGTATTCCACTGATAATCTGTATCCATGGGAACACTGGCACTCCATTGGCGGCTTGGATCCATGGGTGCACGAGATGTAAACATGCCACTTGAAGGTATGATTCCATACACATCAGTTTGCTTCTCCAGTGCCATAACTCCAAATTAGAAATGTCTCACCGGGCGTGCCAATTTATGTTAGCAAAAATTTGGTTAAGAGTCAATCGATGGAAGCCAATTGACAAAAAAAACTTAATTTTCACAAAACAAAAATAGATCAAACATGTGGTTGAGTTATTTTTTTGTGTTTTTCTTTGCATCTCTCTTAGCTTATTTGTAGACTTAGCCATATGAGAGATATAGGTAATCCAAGTCTACGATTTTCTCAACAAGCCCATGATTTCATCAACATCATTCATATCACAAGTTTGACCACCTACCTGATTCCTTCAAATTCTCCACAAAACTAGCAACCATAATAATAATAATAATAACAATAATAGTAAAAAAGGTATCCAAGTTCATTATTTAAAGATGATTTATGGTCTGAATCAACAAACCATAATTGATAGGCCACAATCAACTAAATTAGATTTGGCCACAATCGACCGCCCACAATCAACAAAAAAATTAAATTATGGTGTCAAATTAAATTAAATTATTTTGTTAATGCCTAATCGCCAGTGATTAATCTATAGACAAAAAATTGATTCCCATATAAACACAAAAGATTAGACGTGTGATTGAGTTCCATATCTTAAACAGATTAAAGACTTCTTTGGAGGTAATTAAATAAAGAAAAATACGAGAGAAACAAACCTAATTTTGTACTAATCATGAAAAATGTCACTTGCCATAAGTTACATGAACTCAAACAAGAATAAATAACTAAAAAATACAATGATAGGTAGAGAAAAGGGGTTGGAAAATGCTATCACTGGTCTACTCCTAGAATTGCTAAGTTGACTACTCCTAGATAGCAACTACTCCTATTGATCACGATGTGTGAGTTGTGTTGTGTGTTCTTCTTTGTATCTCTCTTGGCTTATTTATAGCCTCAGCCATATGAGAGATAGAGGTAATCTAAACCCATAACAAGCGTATGATTTCTTTAACATCATCTATACCCTAAGTTTGACCACCCACCTGATTCCTTCAAATTATGCACAAAACAAGCAACCATAATAATAATAATAATAATAATAATAGTAAAAAATGTGGCTGAATTATGGCCTGAATCAACAAATCATAATTGACAGGCCACAATCGATTAAATTAGATTTGGCCATAATCGATAGGCCACAATCAACAAAAAAAAAAAAAAATTAAATTATGGTGCCAAATTAAATTAAATTATTTTGGTAAGGTCTAATTGTAATGCCCCAAAATAATAATAACAAACCTACTCATGATATTCAATGGAAAAGCAAACACTTATACAATATTAACCTTTCATCGATTCTCTTTTACTGTACAAAAAATGATAAATGCATGTATACATTCATAAATCCTAGATCTTAAATTACAACATATGACAAGTAGTAATCACATGAAACAAAAGAAAGTACAAATAAGTTTATGCCCTAATGGCTACATCTTTCCAAATCAATACTTGGGTACAACCAAAATGAGTTAAACTCAATACATATAAAGCCAAGGCTTGTACAATACATATTGACACAAAAGAACAAAAGGAAGCTCTCAACTCCAAGGTCCTCCCAAGCTACTTCCTTGGTGGAAGTATACAATCAATACCTGAAAGTTGTTTTCTACATAGGGTGAGGTAAAGCCCAATAGAGAATGCTTGCACACGGTGTATAAGGCTTAACAAAGTTATATCGTGAATGCATATGCATGTCATTTACCAAAATGTTTCCCTTTTTCTTTCAAAACAAATCAACGATATGATTGTAAATGAATTCATAAAACAATGCTTTTTAAACCAGAGAATAGGGTAATGGATACTCAACATTGTGAATCTCTAAGTATGTGTCTGCCAGTAGGCTATACAAGCACTACCAAAGCCATTTTACCTGTATTAATAGGAAGGATCGGCATCTAACCGCACAAGTTTCTGGCCTTTCACCAAGGATACACAGTCATATATAGATAACACCACAACCACACCCCTTTAATTAGATTCACCAAGGTATTCACCTCTTTTTCTTAAAAATGATACATTTTCAATATATATAAATATGAAACAATGTTCAATGCAAAATGTATGAGTAAATGGTTTTCAATTAACCTATTCATCACCCAATTTCTATAACAATCAAAACTATCCTCTATCGATTGCCCAAAATAGATATCTATATACAAAAGATACCTTTACAAACAACAAGTATAATTTCATAATCTCAACGTAGGAGTGATATTAAATAATCAACTCTGCTCTCATCGTCAACAGATATATTCATATTCTCATTTCAGAATCCAACATCTTTCCTTTTTGTTTTTAGTTCAAAAAATTCAACAATTTCCAACTAAAATCCTTTTCCTCTCAATAATGCATTTTAAGGAGAAATTTCCATGATTTCAACACCATTAAACAACATAACCATCTTCACAACATTTTTCATGAATCCATTTGAAAACCCCTCTTTCAGATTCCCAAAATCAAACCCAAATCGAAACCCTCACCTCCAAATCATTACCCTTTTTAAAATATACGTAACGTAACTAAGAATCATACAAAAAGGTTGAAGAAATCCCAACCTCAAGACTAGAAGAATTAATGAATAAGACTTAAGATTTGATGAAGTCGAAACTCGAACTTTCTTCGATCAAAACGACCACCTCTACACGCTCTACACTTTTCTCCAAGGTACTATGGTGGAGAAATCAATGGATTAGGATGTATGGAAGTATTTAAACAAGAACTACAGAGAGATAATGAAGAAATTAGGTTTAGGGGTGTTTTAGAGAGAGAGAGAAAGATTAAAAAGGGCAGAAAATGACTTTTCTCCAATCTGATATATGCAAAGACCGCTTGCACGACCAAAACACCGCTCAAGCATCAAACCAAGAAACTAACACTGCTCGAGCAACCAAAAACACGACTCGAGGTGCACAATGACCCTCGGGGGGCGGGGGGGGGGGGGGGGGGGGGGGGGGGGGGGGGGGGGGGGGGGGGCGGGGGGGGGGGGGGGGGGGGGGGGCCGCTCAAGCGATGATCACCCTACTCCCTGTAGTTTTACAAACCTGCAAAAATACTAGGAGGAACTAAAGACTGCTCAAGCGAACAAAAGACCGCTTAAGCAAACCAGAAAAGAAACAGACAGAAACTCCTTTGAAAAATTAACTCCCAACTTGTTCAAACAAAACCAATAATCAAACCCAAATGACAACAAGACAATAAAGAGTATAAACAACTATACAGAGCACTAGATCTCAGATTAAAAGAGTATAAAGGGTTTGGCTATGACCCAGGCCGCCATAATCTCTCCCTATTGGGAAATTTCATCATCGAAATTAAAATAAGATCACGACCAAAAGAATGATAACATCAATAGTAACATAATTCATGCCCAACAGTATAAAGACGAAACAACTTAACTCAATACAATTGATCTCCAATCTCCAAAACATTTATAACAGTTACATATTACAACAAAATGTGAAAGCAGTATAAAGGACTTAAACGCTAACAAATAAGTCTGGATACTTTTCATGGACCTCAGTCTCATGCTCCCAAGTTGCCTCCTCAACTTCATGATGTCGCCATAACACCTTAACCAACAGAATATTCTTGCCTCACTAGACTCCATCTCGTTTATGTAAAACCTGAATCGGTCTCTCCTTATACGAGGCATCCTCATCTACCTCTAACTCGGTCCCAACACGTGTGAATGATCAGACTCATAATTTTGTAGCATACAAATATAAAACACATCATGAACCTTAGAAAGTTGGGGCAACAAGGCCAAACGATAAGCTATCTCTTCAATCCGCTCTAGAATCTCAAAAGACCCAATAAATCTCGAAGATAACTTCCCGCTCTTTCCAAATCTCATTAAACTCTGTCTCGGCGAAATCTTAAGAAACACATGATCCCCAACCTCAAAAGACAAAGGTCTCCTCCTCCGATTGGCATAGCTCTTCTAACGACTCTGAACCGAAACCAACCTCTTACAGATAAGTGCAACCTTCTCCGTCATTTTTCAGACTAAATCGAGACCTAACATAGGTGCGTCATCTACTTGAGTGTAACACATAAGAGATCTACACGGTCGATCATATAGGGCCTCAAAAGGTGTCGTGCCAATACTCACCTAAAAACTATTATTATAAGCAAATTTCACCAAAGGCAAAATGCCTCTCCCATGACCCTTTAAAATTGAGAATGCAAGCTCGAAGCATGTCCTCTAATATCTTAATGGTGCGTTCGGACTATCCGTCAGTCTAAGGTTGGTAGGCGGTGCTAAAAGTCAATTTAGTGCCCAATGCACTTTGTAGGCTTTGCCATAACCGAGCCGTGAAATGTGAATTCCTATCCGAGATGATAGTCACCAGATGTCACGACCTAAACCTGCCCCTAGAGGTTTGGATCATGACCGGGCAGTAATCCTAGATTACCTTCTGCCTCAAAGACAAAACCACATAATATAAATATAAACGGGTTTAGCAAAAACAATATCAAAATATAAATAAATCTATTGAGCTGTACTTACATGACATGATCAGAGATGTACAAAACACTTCTCCACATACATAACATAATTATATACATTCATCTAAATATACAAATCCCAAGATCACAAATATGACTTAGCAAAAACTTAACGAAATTAAGCTTAACAAAGCTAGACCAAAAGCAACAACAAAAGCCTTGACGCAGACACGCATCTCGGGTGGCTTTATAAAAGGGTTGACTCCCAAGCAATCTCTAATGCTGAACTTCCTGATGCTCACCTACATATATATATATATATATATATCAGAGTGAGCAGAAAGCCCAATGAGTAATCTCTAAGTAAAGGGGTTAAATGAATGAGTTCCATAGCTTATCCAAATAATATAATGTTTTAGACATAATTAAAGCATACTTCAGAAGTATATAATAGCAATTATGGTTCACCAAACCTTTCTTAACTTAACACATTTCGTAGTACCCAATAGCTTTATCAAAACTTGACAGAATACCACACAGAACGTTCACAGCGGAACGAAGCATTCAAAATGCCCTCATTAGACGGCTTCATATAGAATGCCCACATTGGATGACATCATACAGAACATCCTTATTGGACGACTTATGCAGAACATCCACTTGGAGCGACTTGATGCAGAACGTCCACATTGGACGAGCTCATACAGAATGCCCACTTTGGACGACTTTATTCGGAACATCTATAATGGGTATATATCATACAGAACGATTACAGTCGAAGTCATGCGGAACCATTGTTAAAGATAGACATCATATAAAACATTTACAATGAATCAATAACTTATACGGAACGTACATGATGAGTTGAAGACGAAACGGAAGCCATTGGGGATCAAAATACATTTTCCAAGTTGTTACAATAGTTGTTGTTTCAAAAGGAAATTCATTCATTCTTAGCCAAATCTCATTTTTGAAAAGCTTATCATTTCGGAATTTCATGGCATAACTTAGCGTCTCAAATGCACTTATTCAGAAAACTTATCATTTAGAAAATATTTGTTTTTATCGAATATCTCGTAAACAATCATAGATTTCATAAACATCTTATAACAAAACCAATTTCAAAATAGTTTATACGAAAATATCTTTACAAAGACATTACTCACCCTATTTAGTCCAATATTCCTCCCCAACGTTCCAACCTGCACATTCACATAACCATACACATTGTAACACATTGTTCAAATAGAATGATTCTTTCTTCTCTTTTCTAATTCCATTACTCATGTTGCTTTTTTACTTATTAGTTCCCAATGATTCATAATGCATGCCTAGATGTGCTCTGAAGAAGATAAGAATAAAGATATGAACATAGATCATCTTTCAAAAATGTGTTGAAATAAGCTTGACCGTTCAAGCGGACCCTTGATCGCTTGAGCAGACTATGCAGTCTGCAAAAATGTTGGATAGTCCTCAAGTGCGCTTAAGCGGAATTTTAACCGCTCGAGCGGTCTATGAAGGCTTCAAAAGTGCTGAAAGCTCACAATGTGCGCTCAAGTGGTATATTCACTGCTTGAGCGATCTGCAAAATCTCTGTGTTTTCAAAACTGTAAGTTTGAGCTTTCAAACACCAATTCAACACTTAGGGTCATGAATGGCTTGTTCAAAAACATGGAAATACTTTAGAAATCTCAAATACATGATCCTTTTAAAAACCATTTGCTCAAAACTCATCAATTTAGAAAATTGAGCTCAAAAGCTCCATGCATGAAAAGATTTTCAAACCCTTTCCTCTTGTGCTCTTCAAAATATGAACTTGACTCACAAATTCATAAAGTAAAACCTTTAAAGCTTTACAACTCAATATGTATGTGCAAATTAGCTTCCAATTTACCATGGATGATAGAATTCAAACTCAAAATGGAAAAACATCACAAAATCATGCATGCATGTTTTATTACTTCAATTCTTATCATCTTTGAGCCAAATCCTTACTAATTATTCATAAACAAGCACAATCTCTTTTTAATTATATGAGCTATATGAATTATCTCCATTCAATCCTTACCTAGAGCCTTGAATTAGCTAAATTCTTGCAAAACTTTAAGCTTCTCCCTTTAACTCTTCAAAATCAAGCCTCTCTCTCACTCTCTCTCTAGAATGAGAGCTCAGTCTCTCTCTACAAGGTCCCTTCAGCAAAATTGATGAGAATGAGCTCAAAGTCTTCTTAAAACACACAAACACACACACACACACACACACACACACACATACACACACATATATATATCATGTGATTAGCTTAACACTAATTAAGCTTTAGGCTAGTTAATCAAGGCTTAGAAGAAATTAAACAAAGCTTAATTTTACTAAATCAATTTTTAATTAAACTTCCCAAAAAGTACTAAATATTCTAATTAGTCTATTCATCTTGTCAATTTCGATTTTTGAAATCATTTAAGCCTTCAATGTTAAATTCAAAATAGAAATTATAACAGATAGTTTTAAAATCAAACAAATATGCACAAATTAATCACATGGCACATATCACAACTTAAAAATCACACATAATTAAATAAATGCAATTATGATATACATGTTGGGGTTGTCACAGTCTTCCCCCCTTTAAGAAATTTGGTTCTCCAAACTTGCATTACTTTGTATCGGAAACAGATTAGATACCTTTGTCTCATATCATTCTCTTTTTCCAAGTGGCTTCTTACCCGTTCAACTTTACCACAAAAGTTTGATTCTTTCCTCAATCATTCAACGGTTCACAATTCAATTTAGTATTCGATTCGGGGATTCATTATAGTCATCCAAAGTTATTCGGAAGTGTTCAATAATATAAATAGATTACTGTAATCCTCATAGCATCAAACATAATACTGAAGCAATCAATTACATGATTTACATAATTCACATATTCCTATAGCATCAAATGTAAAATACAGTAATGCTGAAGTAGCCAATCTCTAAAATGATCAATCATTGGACTTGTACAGTTTTGTTCAACTATGATACATCTATTCCCAAATAATCGAAGATTAATTCCAAGTAGTGTTCATAATTCTCCTTACTGCTCAAATAAATCACAGTACCTTATTGTTGATGGTCCACATGAGGTCTTTGAGACAAATTAAGTGTTCAAATATTATTAATAGCAAACTCAGGTTCTCAGTTAATCAATTCCCTTGGCAATAATAATTTAGTCATTCATTCATAAGTAGTTCACAATCCCTCGTAAACAAAATCAAATCAGATAAAAGTTCTATCCCATTATTCCAAACAAAATGCATTTAGTTGCGAAGATCATAATCAATTTGTTTAGGCACATGGTCAATAGTTTCACAATGTATACAAAGTTCATCTGTTCTCAAAATATATCATGATGGTTCATATCAATAGGTAGCATGTCATATACAATGTAGCATTTCTCAAAATGAGTTTCACATGTGGGTAAACAGGTACGTAGTTGCACATAATTCAAAGTTTTCAAATAGCGAAGAAACATGCATATCACATAATCATGGTCCAAACGGTCTAGTCAAATAATCCAATCAACTTTAAACAAGTAAGTCAAGCAAATCATTCTGAGCAAAGGTATATATATATGGATCCAGACTCAATTAACACATAGGCATATGTTCACAAATAGTAAAGATACCTGAGATAGCAATTTTAGTGTTCTGAGTATCTCTAGAGACAAGCACAAATACTCTCCCCTGGCTAGCATTTTCTCTTGTAGTATTAGGTCTTGTCATTGGTACAGAACCAGTTGAGGTAGCGGGTCTACTAACATTCTGTTCAGTTTGAGGACAGTTTCTTACCATATGTCCCAGCTTACCACATCTATAGCAAGCCCTAGAAGTTCAATAACAGATTTCTCGGTGCTTTTCCCCACATTCAGAACAAGTCGGTGCTAAATCGTTTCTTTGAGCAACATCATCTTAACTAGACGTTTTCGACTTTGATTTTTTATTCATCGAAGATTCTTTATTTACATCAGAGCCTTGCCTCTTTCCTTTCCATTCAGAAGATCGGTTCATATTAGTTTCAAACATTAGTGTTCGGTCCAAAACATCAACATATTTTGATAATTTCAAAACATTAACTCTCTCTTGGATTGAGTTCCGGAGTCCTCTTTCAAATTTTCTTGCTTTCTTATAGTCCGTGTCAACCATATGGGGTGCAAATCTTGCTAGTTCAGTAAATTGGGATTTATATTCAGCTACTGTTCTGTTGCCTTGCTTAAACCTTTCAAATTCAGAAACTTTTTGATCTTGGACACATTACGGAAAGTATTTTTCATAGAAAATTTCAAGACATTCGGCCCATGTAACATTTATGTTGTCATCCCTGACCAACATCCACTATCGTCTAGCATCATCTTCTATGGTAAACGTGGCTAATAGAACTTTTTGTGCTTCAGTGCATGGGAAGACTTCAAATAATTTTTCAATTCCGAGGACCTATGCTTCAGCCTTTAACGGATCCACTTCTCCATGGAACAACGGTGGTTTCATTTTCTTAAACTCTTTTGTCAAAGTAATGATACGGTCATCCACTTGATGTTCTTGGATATGTGGTGGCAAAGGTTCTTGTCGCAATGGTTTTTGTTGTTGCTGTCGTAAAGTTTCAGCCATTTCTTGTACCATTCTTTCTAATCTATCAAGTCTAGTTGTGGAAGATTCTTCCAACTCATCCGCCCTTATTCTCACCATGTTCTATATAAACTCATATTATGATACTCACAAAAAATCTATTGACATATACACATATAATGATGGCATATTGAATACTTATCAGATGAATGCATTTGCACATAGACACGTATTCTCATTTTCATATGTTCACATATTATGAATGCACATCTAATCATATACTTAACAAATGATGGCATACTGAATACTTATCAGATGAATGCATTCCTTAATTCTGCTCTATAGACTCTTAATGCTCAAATGCACACGTGTGTGAGATATTAACTCATGCTCTGATACCACTCTGTCATGACCCAAACCCGTCCCTAGAGGTTTGGATCATGACCAGCCAATAATCCCGGATTACCTTCAGCATCAAAGACAAAATCACATCATATAATATAAATGGAGCTCAGCAAAAGCAATATCAAAATATAAAATAAATCCATTGAGTTGTGTTTACATGACATGATCAGAGATATACAAAGCATTTCTCTACATAAATAACATAATTACATACATTCATCTAAATATACAAAACCCAAGATCACAAATATGACTTAACAGAACTTAACGAAATTAAGCTTAACAAAGCTTGACCAAAAGCAGCAGCAAAAGCCTTGACACGGAGTCGCATCTCGAGTGGCTTTACAAAAGGGTTGACTCCCAAGCAGTCTCTAATGCTAAACTTCGTAATGCTCACCTACATATATATATATATATAAAATGGAGTGAGCTGGAAGCCCAATGATTAATCTCTAAGTAAAGAGGTTAAATGAATGAGTTCCATAGCTTATCAAAACAATATAATGTTCTAGATATAACTAAAGCATAGTGCGAAAATGTATATAATAGCAATTATGGTTCATCAAACCTTTCATAGTTTAACATATTTTGTAGTACCCAATAGCGTTATCAAAACTTGACGGAATACCACATAGAACGTTCACGGTGGAATGAAGCATTCGAAAAGCCCTCATTAGATGGCTTCATATGGAACGCCCACATTAGATGACATCATACAAAACATCCTTATTAGTCAACTTATGCAGAACGTCCACTTGGGACGACTTGATACAGAACGTCCACAATGGACGAGCTCATGCGGAATGCCCACTTTGAACGACTTTATTCAGAACATCTATAATTGGTAGATATCATACAGAACGATCACAATCGAAGTCATGCGGAATGATCCTTACATATCGACATCATATAAAACATTTACAATGAATCAATGACTTATACGGAACGTACGTGACGAGTTGAAGATGGAACGGAAGTCATTGGTGATCAAAATACATTTTCCAAGTTGTTATAATAGTTGTTGTTTCAAAAGGAAACTCAATCATTCTTAGCCAAATCTCATTTTCAAAAAGCTTATCATATCGTAATCATTTTGGAATTTCATGGCATAACTTAGCGTCTCAAATGCACTTATTCGAAAAACTTATCATATAGAAAATATTTGTTTTATCAAATATCCCATAAATAGTCATAGATTTCATAAACATCTTATAACAAAACCAATTTAGAAATAGTTTATATGAAAATATCTTTACAAAGACATCGCTCACATTAATTAGTCTGATGTTCCTGCCCAATGTTCCGATAGACATTGTAACACATTGTTCAAATAGAATGATTCTTTCTTCTCTTTTCTAAATCCATTACTCATGTTGTTTTCTTACTTATTAGTTCCTAATGATTCATAATGCATGCCTAGATGTGCTCTGAAGAAGATAAGAATAAAGATATGAACATAGATCATCTTTCAAAAATGTGCTGAAATAAGCTTAACCGCTCGAGCGGACCCTTAATCGCTCGAGCAGACTATGCAGTCTTCAAAAATGTTGGATGGTCCTCAAATGCGCTTGAGCAGAATTTTAACCTTTCGAGCGAATTGTGAAGGCTTTAAAAGTGCTGGAAGCTCGCAATGTGCGCTCAAGTGGTATATTCATTGCTTAAGCAGTCTGCAAAATTTCTGGGTTTTCAGAACTGGAAGTTTGAGCTTTCAAACACCAATTCAACACTTAGGGTCATGAATGGCTTGTTCAAAAACATGGAAATACTTTAGAAATCTTAAATACATGACCCTTTTAAAAACCATTTGCTCAAAACTCATCAATTTACAAAATTGAGCTCAAAAGCTCCATGCATGAAAAGATTTTCAAACCCTTGACTCACAAATTCATGAAGTAAAACCTTCAAAGCTTTAGAACTCAAGATGCATGTGCAAATTAGCTTCCAATTTAACTTGGATGATAGAATTCAAACTCAAAATGGCAAAACATCACAAAATCATGCATGCATGTTTTATTTCTTCAATTCTTATCATCTTTGAACCAAATCCTTACCAATTATTCATAAACAAACACAATCTCTTTTTAATTATATGGGCTAGATGAATTTTCTCCATGAATTATCTCCATTCAATTCCTTATCTAGAGCCTTGAATTAGCTAAATTCGTGCAAAACTTTAAGCTTCTCCGTTTAACTCTTTAAAATCATGTCTCTCTCTAGAATGAGAGCTCAATCTCTCTCTACAAGGTCCCTCCAGCAAAATTGATGAGAATTAGCTCCAAGTCTTCTTAAAACACACACACACACACACACACACACACACACACATACACACACATATTATATGATTAGCTAAGCAATAATTAAGCTTTAGGCTAATTAATCAAGGCTTAGAAGAAATTAAACAAAGCTTAATTTTACTCAATCAATTTTTAATTATACTTCCCAAAACGTTCTAAATATTCCAATTAGTTTATTAATCTTGTCAATTCCGATTTCTGAAATCATTTAAACCTTCAATTACAAATTCAAAACAGAAATCATAACAGACAGTTTTCAACTCAAACAGATATGCACAAATTAATCACAAAGCACATATCATAACTTAAAAATCACACATAATTAAATAAATGCAATTATGATATACATGTTGGGTTTGTTACACTAGAACCCCGTGAAATTACACTATGTCTCTAACATATATGTTGGCAAGATAATCTACCGAGTCACTCATGCGCATAGGTACAAAGTATGCTAATTTGGTTAACCGGTTGACTATTACCCAGACGGCATCATTACCCCGTTAAATCCTTGGAAGACCCACAACAAAATCTATCGTGATATGCTCCCACTTCCATTCAGCTATAGGTAAGGTTTGCAACAAACCCGTTGATCGCTAGTATTCAGCGTTCACTTGTTAACAAGTAAGGCACTTCGAAACAAACATAGCCACATCTCTCTTCATCTCCATCTACTACAACTGGCGGCAAAGATCGTGATACATCTTCATGTCTCCCGGATGTACCGTAAGGCGAGAATGGTGAAATTCTTGAAGTACTTCTTCCCTATAAGATTCTGGCACAAAAAAACGGTCTAGATATCTCACACTTGAGTTCAAATGAGCATTCAAGCTCTTCTTTACCTTCCAACTAGATATCGTCCCTCGAATAGCCTCTACTTCATGATCACTCTATTGTGCTTCTATAACCCAACTAATAAAGGTAGATTGTGCAACAATAGAGGACAAGGTAGTCACCCCGATGGACTCGCCAAGATGCAAGTCAAACTTACTTATAACACCCAACATCTCCCGTTTCCGGATGGCGATACTAGCTACACTGTTTATAGACTTCCTACTCAAAGTATCAGCCACTACGTTGGCCTTCTCCAGATGATAGTGCAACTCGAAGTCATAGTCCTCCATAAACTCCATTCATATCCTCTGTCTCAAATTCAAGTCTTTTTGTGAAAACAGATATTTCAAACTTTTATGATAAAAAAACATCTCAAATTTCTCCCTGTACAGATAGTGCCTCCATATTTTTAAGACGAAGATCATTGCTGCTAACTTCAAGTTATGAGTAGGATAGTTTCTCTCATATGTTTTCAACTGCCGTGAACCATAGGCTACAACCCTTCCCTCTTGCATTAGGACACAACCCAAATCTTCCTAAGATGCATCATAATAAATTGAATAACCCAAATCCCTCTCCGAAATAATAAAAATTGAAGTGGTGGCGAGTCTGTCTGTAAGTTCTTGTGACGACATTTCGCAAGCCTCACTCCATATGAATCTAACTCATTTCCTCATCAACTTAATTAATGGCGAAGCCAATCTAGAGAAATCTTTCACAAAACACCGGTAATTCCTAGCTAAGCCCAAGAAACTGCAAGTCTCAAAGGCATTATTTGGTTGTTCCCAATCTTGTACCACGTCTATCTTAGATGAACCTAGTCACCCCATCTCCGAACCCCACATAGTTTAGGAACTTAACCTTGTTGAACCAAAATTCACACTTCCCAAACTTAGCATATAGACGGTGTGCTCTAACCAACTCAAGTACAACCCGCAAAGTTTGCCTCGTGTTCCTCCTCAGACGGTGAGTAGACTAAGATGTCGTCGACGAAGACAACTACAAACTGATCTAAGAATTCTCAAAAGACTCAATTCATCAAGTCCATGAATGATGCTGGTGCATTGGTTAACCCAAAAGGCATTACTAAGAACTCGTAATGGCCATACCGTGTAAGGAATACCGTTTTCTGAATATCTTCCTCCTTCACCCTTGTAGACGCGCCCAAACGTCCCGGGCTCTGCGCGCGAAATGGCGCACAATCCGTTTTGTTCATTGGGCTTACTACTACAGTTCGGACTCAATGTCACGGTTCTGAATCTAATCTCACAAAGTGCAATGTCAGACTGATAAATCACCAAAGAGTCTAAATCCAGCAAATCGTTTTGGAAAATTAATTTTTATAAAGAAGTGTCAAACATAGACTGCTTTGCTAGATACAGAGTCGCCACCTAAATATTTTGTTTTGGGGGAATTTAGGAAACCCTAACTCATACCTAAGGCCACGTGTTCATCATCACCAAAGTTGCCTCGGCTCGGGAACTCGGGTACGAGAGGGGAAGGTCATGCAATGAGCACCCCCACTCGCCCGATCAAAGATCGGCCTGTACTAAGCATAATATATTGTTTTTGAAAACAAATGTGCTCTTATTCCGGTTAATTAGCTAATCTTACTACATGATGCGCACAGCATACAAGTATAAACTAGATCGCCTAAGTTGGTACAAGACATTGCATGTTTGTTTGTGAAAATGATTTGAAGTTTGCTACTCGTAAGTAGGCTAAATCAAGGATTTGATGAATTGTTCCAATTCAAGCAATCCAACCTTCACCCACAGGCATTCAGGCAGTTAATCACATAAGCATTTAGCCTCATGGCAAGCATGCTATACATGGCAATCAATAACACACATGCAGTATGCTAAAGCGTAAACACTCACAGTGTACTTCGAGCTAAAACAGAGAACTGGTTAGAAATCAATGCATGATCCTAGTTCGTGTTAAGATGGCTAATGCAACACATGTGAAATGCAACTAGAAATAGGCTCGGCTATTATAAAATGGCATGTGAAATGCAACTTGATAATCATGTATTCAAATAGGAATTGAAATACAATGCAGTTTGTATGGTGCGCCGAGTCTGGTGCAAGCAAGATAGATGAATGGATGCACGCATGCAAAGCATAAGGATGCTAATTGAAAATGACCTAAAACTAACCATCGAAAGTAGGTAAGTAAAAGGGAGAAACAAATGGGGGTTGGAAGACATGCATCGCACACACGCACGCTTATTACAAAATTCGCCCTCTCGACGGAGGGTCCGAATGAATAATACAAACCGACTAATTAACTAACTAACAAGCTAATTAATTATTACATAACCGAATGAATAACTAGCTACAACTAATTATTACAAAACTTAATTAATTAACAAATTAACTAATTAAATTACAAATCCAAATGCTAACTAACAAGTAAGCAATAAACAATGATGTTCCAGCGCTAGTTGAAGGAGAAGAGGATGCATGCTCGGTTGCCGTCCCGAAAAGCTCTCCGGTTGCTCTCAAGAGGCTCTATCTGCAGGGTGTCCTTGGAAACTAGCTGCTGGATCTTACCAAAACAGTGCTGAGGAGTGCACCAGTGGCCTATTGGCCATGAGGAGCTTCTGCCGACCTCCCTGTCAGCTAAGAATGCACACTGCTGGCCAAGAATGAAGGTCTGCCGGCTAGAAATAAGAAGCTGTCGGCCACTGGTGTTCTGTGACACCAAGCTGCAGCAGAGCACAAAACAGAGAAAATGGAGGGTCTCCCAAGGATATGTACGCACTATGCCACCCCATATCATCTCAAAACATCAAGGGAGAGGCATAATCTGATCCAAGACCATAAATCACGCATCTCGATGCATGATGGCTAAAGATCTAACTTGTGCAATTCAATGTAAAATAAATGCACAAAAAAACACATAAATGCCTAGAACTCTATCATGCATTGTCAAGAGCGTCGGCGACCGAGAATTGAGGCACGTTTCATCACTTCAAGTATGAAACGTCCCTCATTTCTCGTGCTCGGATTAAAAACTTAATCCAAACAACAATGCAACACAAGCATGGCAAACATGCAATATAACTTAAGCATGCAAACATGCAACTACATGGCATACTCAATGCTATGTGATATGATTTACTTAACAAAGCTAATGATATACGAACAATGCTAACGCATGCATGCACAATACAATGCTACAAGGACAAATTAGCAATGTTAGGGACATACATACTCAATGCAAGGCAAAATAACTTGGCATACACAATGCAAATAACCACGTGGCATGCACAATGCAATGTAGGATCGCATACTACATGCAATGAACAGTATGGCATACTCACTGCAATATACATAGCATACTCAATAGACTTAAACCAAAAGGGTAGACCTCAGTCGTGCCCAAATCAGTGACCATGGCACAAAAGTGAAGGAACCAGGAGGATATATATGCATGCACATGCAATGGCCCATCAAAGAGGCCTAAGAGCACAACTCTCAAGAGTGCTCAAAGAGTGACCAATGCGGAAGTGTAGCAATACTAAGTGCACTGAAATGAAGTAAGAAATGATAAATCATTTAATCAACACAAGTAAAGCATGCAATGGTCCTTAAGCATTAAAGCTAGCAAAGAGGATTACAAAGGAGACATGCAATGCATGGCACATATGCATGAACCAAGCATGGACAGAGCTCAAATAGGTCTTAACAAAGACCAAAAACATGCTGAGATAAGGGCCCAAATACCTAGGCATGTAAGCATACAAGCTAAGCCATAAACTAGGCAACAATGTACAACACTCAAAGGCACTCAAAGCATGAAAGAAGTGGGAACATGGCAATACTATAAGCTCTGAAATGAAGTACTAAATGATACCAAATCATCTAAATAGCTCAAAGATAGCATGCATGAGTCATCAAAACACAAAGCTAGCAAGGCCAATTGCACTATAGCTATACCAAGCATGAAGGATATGGCAAAGGCAACCCAAAATAGTCCTAGAACATGTCAAGATGATACTAAAACATGCATGGAAGGAAGCCAAAACAAGCTAGCATGAAGGGCATAAGGCATGATGCATACAAGGCAAATATGGTGGATTACACTACACCTATTAGGACCAAGCATGGGATGACTTAAGCAACAAAAATCAGAGTTATATCATGGCATAATAACCCCAAAAACACATTGAAATGATAGCTCGCAAGCTTAGGCATGAAGGCATACGCAATGATCCATGTTATGGCATAAAACACCAACTAGCCAAAGCATGGAATAGGTGATAAATGCAAGTGTGTGATGATGAAACACAGACTGAAATCACATTTTGCATGATGCCAAATCATTGAAATAGGCCAAGCAATGCATGCTAGTGGACTTGATACACAAAGCTAACAAGCTAGAATGCACTATAGCTATACAAAGCAAGGCATGCATGGTCAAAACAACCTAAATCAGAGCTAAAGCATGTTAAAACATGGACAAAAGCTTCATGAAGTTAAGCCAAAAACATGCTAGAATGACATGTTAAAGCATGATGCATGTTAGGCTAATTCATGGAAATGCACTACAAGTGCAAGGAACATGCAAAAGCTAACCAAACCAAACCCTAACAGAGGTATGACATTGTAAAACAAGCCCAAGAACATGCTGAAATGGACACCACATAGGCTAGAAAGACATGCTACTTCATGAAGCATACAAAGCTAGTTTGTGTGATTTATACTACAAGTGTATAAACCATGCATGGAGTGACCAAAGCAAGCAAAAACAATGGCAAGCCTCAGCAAAATAACCACAAATACATGCTAAGAACAAGCTAACACAAGCATAGTGAACATGCTCAAACATGAGGCATGTGAAATAAGTAAACAAGACACAAGGAGAGGGGATGACCCTCTCCTATTTAAGACTCCAAAACCACCTTTCCACCACTGAAAATCCTCTAGATTTCAGTGGTAGAAAGGTCATGCAAAGGTTGCAACAAGAGCCTAAAGGGATGGCTCAAAACAAGGCCTAACAAGGCCTAAGAAGGGGGTAGACCACCCCCAACGAAAAAGTGACCTTAAACAAACTTTTTAAGCATGCAAAAATAGAACTTTTTCCAATAGAAAGCTAAGCTTAAAACAGCATGCAAGAAAGGCTAAAAGCTTAAGCAAGAATGGGGGTTTTAAGGGATAGAAACTCACCCTTGAAGACCTTCTTTAAAACTGCAGCTCCAGCAAGCTTTTCAAGCTCAAATCAACCCAAGAACACCAAAAACAACTTCAAGAAGCCTTAGCAATACAAGCAAGGTGTTTGAGTGTG
This sequence comes from Camellia granthamiana, assembly GCA_036172215.1. Taxonomy (NCBI): domain Eukaryota; kingdom Viridiplantae; phylum Streptophyta; class Magnoliopsida; order Ericales; family Theaceae; genus Camellia; species Camellia granthamiana. Next base: position 94,750,313 of record CM069907.1, read on the forward strand.
TGTTTGTGTGTTAAACTAAGAAAAAACTACACTTTTGAAGCACAAAACAAGAACAAAGAGAGATATAGATACAAAGCTATATCTATCACTCTCAGCCCATTTTTCTCAACCTCTGAAATGAAGGAGGAGCCTCTCCTTATATAGAAGAGAGGCAATGCAAAGCTTGTTAAACAAGCTTGAAAAGAGCCTCATCCCTCCATACACGTGTATAGAGGAGAGATGAGTGAAAACCGGCTGGCTCAAAATATCTGGAGTGAAATTTGCTGAGACAAAGGGTTCTGCCGGCCATCAGTTGTGGCCGGCAATGCCTCATTGATGGCGGTCAGGCTTCATCAATAGCAGGTAGGGGAAAATGCATGGCCGGCAGGGCCAAAATGTGGTCGGCAATGCCTCACAAGAAGCATGAAGAAAGGGCCAACACATGGTCCAAAAATGAGACAGAAAGAATACAGGGTTTGGAAAGCTCAAACCTGTGATGTTCTGCCGCGAACTCAAATACTCAACAAGCAATCGAACTTGTGGCTGGATGTACCTGCAAGCACAACCAAGTCTTGAGGGCAGTCAAAAATGGGGTGTCTACAACCCTCAACTAGTGATACACAGATCTCAAGTCAATCTTCGAAAAACAATGCAAACCCTTGAACTGGTCACACAGATCATCTATTCGCGGTAAAGGGTACTTGTTCTTAACAATTACCAGGTTCGATTTTCTATAATTAAATGCACAATCTCAATGTGCCATCCTCCTTCTTTGCAAAGAGAGGTGGTGCTTCCTTAGGTGAGGTACTAGGGCGGATAAAAGCCCTTATCAAATAAATCTTGGAGCTGCACCTTTAACTCACACAACTCGGTTGGTGCAAACCTACATGGTGCCATAGAAATTAGAACCATGCCAAGTGCTAAGTCAATAGAGAACTCATATCTCTATGATGGGGGTAACTCTGTAAGATCCTCCGAAAAGACATCCGGGTACTCTCGTACTACTCTCGGCAAATCACCCCAAACTGTACTACCCCCTTCAACTCCCGAAGTGGCAAAAAGAAGACTTAACTCTCCTCAACCCTTAACATCATACAACGGAGGAATAAGACTATCACCCCAATAACACATAAATTAGAAACATTCACCAGATGGTGTACATACCGACACCCACCGACAATGGCAATTTATCGAAGCCTGGTAATAAGTTAATCAATCTATACCTAGAATCACATCAAAAGCATGCATATCAAGAATGACGAAGTCAAAAGAGAGTCGAGGATCTGTGACCACAATCTCACAGGAGTGGCATACTCGACATAATGCCATTCTACCCCCGATAGGTGTCTTAACGAACAGAGGAAACTCCAATAGCTCAAACTCCAACCCCAAAGCGAATGCAAAAGAAGACAAAACAAAGGATTGAGATGCACCAGTATTAATCAACATATTGGCAATAGAGTTAAACAACAAGAAATTACTTGTCATAACAGAAGGTATTAGCAACTGGTCCGGTGTGGTAACAGTATACACACGCCCTAAAGGCCTCTGATTAGCCTGCTCACCCCTCGGAGCATAGGCATGATACACAAACTAAGATGAAGTGGCTCCCTCATTGGCCTCAAGGCCTGTGCTAATAGTAGTTGCTGATGGCTCTGTATCTGCCTCGAACTAGACATACCAAAATGTTGTTTTCCACATAGGGTGAGCTAAAGCCCAGTAGAGAATGCTTGCACACGATGTATGAGGCTTAACATAGTCATACGGTGAATGCACATGCATGCTATTTATCAAAATGTTCCCCTTTTTCTTTCAAAACAAATCAATGACATGATTGTAAATGAATTCCTAAAACAATGCTTTTTAAACTAGAAAATAGGGTCATGGATACTTAACATTAGGAATCTCTATGTATATGTCTGCCATGAGGCTATACAATCACTACCAAAACCATTTTATTGGTACTAACCGGAACACCTAACCGCGCGAGTTTTTTGACTTTCACCAAAGATACACAGGCCAACATAGATAACACCACAACCACAACCACACCCCCTACCCAGATTCACCAAGGTATTCACCCATTTTCCTTAAAAATGATACATTTTCAATATATATATAAATATGTCACAATGTTCAATGCAAGATGTATAAGTAAATGGTTTTCAATTAAACTATTCATCATGCAATTTCTACAACAATAAAAAATATCCTCTATTGATAGCCCAAAACAGATATCTCTATACAAAAGATAGATTTCCAAACAAGTATAATTTCATAATCTCAATATGGGAGTGATATTACACAATCAACTCTGCCCTCATCGTCAACAGATATATTCATATTCTCATTTCAAAATCTAATCTCTTTCTCTTTGTTCTTAGTTCCAAAAATTCAATAATTTCCAACAAAAATCCATTTCCTATCAATAATGCATTTTAAGGAGAAATTTCCAATATTTCAACACCATTTACTAACATAACCATCTTCACAAAATTTCCCATGAATCCATTTGAAAACCCCCATTTTATATTCCCGAAATCAAACCCAAATCAAAACCCTCAACTTCATATCATTACCTTTTTTAAAATACACATAACGTAGCTAAGAATCATACGGAAAGTTTGAAGAAATCCCTACCTCAAGACTAGAAGAATTGATGAACAAGACTCAAGATTTGATGAAGTCGAAACTCGAACTTTCTCTAATCAAAACTACCACCTCTACACGCTCTACACTTTTCTCCATGGTACTATGCTGAAGAAATCAATGGATTAGGGTGCATGGAAATATTTAAACAAGAACTAGAGAGAGGGTAAAGAAATTAGGTTTGGGGATGTTTTAAAGAGAGAGAGAAAGAGAGATTAAAAAGTACAAAAATTGACTTTTCTCTGATCTGATATACGCACAGATCGATCGAGCAACCAAAACACTGATCGAGCATCAGACACAAGAAACTGACATTGCTCGAGCAACCAAAAACACGGCTCGAGCACACAATGGCCCTCTCCCAGAAGTTTTATAGACTTGCAAAAGACCGCTTAAACGATGAAAAGACCGCTTGAGCGATGATCACCCTACTTCTAGTAGTTTTGCAGACCTGCAAAAATACTGGGAGGAACCAAAGACTGCTGAGCGAACAAAAGAACGCTCGAGTGAACTAGAAAAGAAACAGATAGAAACTCCTTTGAAAAATTAACTCCTAACCTGTTTAAACACAACCAATAATCAAATCTAAATGATAACAAGACAATAAATAGTATAAACAACTATACATAGCACTAGATCTCAGATTAACAGAGTATAAAGGGTTGGGCCATGACCTGGGCTGCTATAATCTCTCCCCTTAAGGAAATTTTATCACCAAAATTGAAATAAGATCACGACAAAAGAACAATAACATCAATAGTAACATAATTCACGCCCAAAAGTATAAAGATGAAACAACTTAACTCAATACAATTGATCTCCAATCTCCAAAACATTTATAACAGTTACATATTACAACAAAATGTGAAAGAAGCATAAAAGACTTAAACGCTAACAAACAAGTCCAGATGCTTTTCACAGACCTCAGCCTCATGCTCCCAAGTCACCTCCTCGCCTCCGTGGTGTCGCCACAACATCTTAACCAACGGAATAGCCTTGTCTTGCTAGGCTTGATCTTGTTTATCTAAAACCTGAATTGACATGTCCTCATACGAGGCATCCTCATCTACCTCTAACTTTGTCCAACCCAACATGTGGGAAAGATCAGGCTCGTAATTCCGGACCATACAAATATGAAACACATCATGAACCCCAGAAAGTTAGGGCGACAAGGCCAAACAATAAGTTACCTCCCTAATTCGCTCTAGAATCTCAAAAGGCCCAATAAATCTTGGAGATAACTTACCGCTCTTTCCAAATCTCATTAAACTCCGTCTCAGTGAAATCTTAAGAAATGCATGATCTCCTACCTCAAAAGACAAAGTTATCCTCCTCTGGTCGGCATAGCTCTTCTAACAACTCTGAGCTGAAACTAACCTCTTACGGATAAGTGCAACCTTCTCCGTCATTTTTTGGACTAATTTAGGACCTAACATAGGTGCGTCACCCACCTCGGCCCAACACATAGGAGATCTACATGGTCAGCCATATAGGGCCTCAAAGGGTGTTATGCCAATACTCGTCTAAAATTATTATTATAGGCAAATTTCACTAAGGGCAAATGACTCTCCCACAACCCTTCAAAATCAAGAACGCAAGCTCGAAGCATGTCCACTAATAACTTAATGGTGCGCTCGGACTGTCTGTTAGGCTGAGGAAGGTAGGCAGTGCTAAGACTCAACTTAGTGTCTAATGCACTCTATAGGCTCTGCCATAACCGAGCTGTGAAACGCGAATCCCTATCTGAGACGATAGTCACCGGAACCCCGTGAAGTCACACTATGTCTCTAACATATAGGTCGGTAAGATAATCTATCGAGTCACTCATGCACATAGGTACAAAGTGTGCAGATTTGGTTAACCGGTCGACTATTACCCACATGGCATCATTACCCTGTTGAGTCCTCGGAAGACCCACAACAAAATCCATCATGACATTCTCCCACTTCCACTTGGCTATAGGTGAGGGTTGCAACAAACTCGCTGGTCACCGGTGTTCAACTTTCACTTCTTGACAAGCAAGGCACCTCAAAATAAATAAAACCACATCTCTATTCATCCCCCTCTACCAAAACTAACGACAAATCGTGATACATCTTCATGCCTCCTGGATGTACCGCAAGTCGAGAATGGTGAAATTCTCAGAGTACTTCTTCCCTACAAGATTATGGCACAAAAAGACGGTCCAGATATCTCACACTTGAGTCCAAATGAACATTCAAGCCCTTCTCTACCTTCCCACTAGATATCTTCCCTCTGATAGCCTCTACTTCGTGATCACTCTATTGTGCCTCTATAACTCGACTAATCAAGGTAGGTTGTATAACAACGGAGGACAAGGTAGTCACCCTGATGGACTTGCCAAGATGCAAGTCAAACTTGCCTACAACACCAAACATCTCCCATTCCCGAATGACGATACTAGATACACTATTTACGGACTTCCTACTCAAAGTATCGACCACTATATTGGCCTTTCCTGAATGATATTTCAACTCGAAGTCATAGTCCTCCATAAACTCTATCTACCTCCTCTGTCTCAAATTCAAGTCTTTTTGTAAAAACAGATATTTCAAACTTTTATGATCAAAAAACACCTCAAATTTCTCTCCGTACGGATAGTGCCTCTAGGTTTTTAAGGCGAAGATCAATACTGCTAACTCTAAGTCATAAGTAGGATAGTTTCTCTCATGTGTTTTCAACTGCTGTGAACCGTAGGTTACAACATTACCTTCTTGCATTAGGACATAACCCAAATCTTCCCGAGATGCGTCACAATAAACTAATAACCCAAACCCCTCTCTAGAATAATTAAAACTGGAGCGGTGGTGAGTCTACCATTAAGTTCTTGTAACGACTTTTCCCAAGCGTTACAACACAAGAATCTAACTCCTTTCCTCGTCAACCTAGTTAATGGCGAAGCCAATCTAGAGAAATCTTTCACAAAACGTCGATAATACCTGGCTAAGCCCAAGAAACTCCAAATCTCAAGGGCATTCTTAGGTTGTTCCCAATCATGTATCGCGTCTATCTTGGATGAATCTACAATCACCCAATCTTTGAACACCACATGGCCTAGGAACTTAACTTTGTTGAGCCAAAATTCACACTTCCCGAACTTAGCATATAGACGGTGTGCTCTAAGGAACTCAAGTACAACCTGCAAGTGTGCCTTGTGTTCCTCCTCAGAGGGTGAGTAAACTATGATGTCGTCAACGAAGACGACTATGAACTGATCTAAGAATTCCGGAAAGACTCGATTCATCAAGTCCATGAATGAAGTCAGTGCATTGGTTAACCCAAAAGCCATTACTAAGAACTCGTAATGGCCATACCGTATACGGAATAACGTTTTCTGAATATCCTCATCTTTCACCCTCAATTGGGGATACCTTGATCTCAAGTTAGTCTTCAAAAAATAACGCGAACCCTTGAACTGGTCAAACAGATCATCTGTTCATAGTAAAGAGTGATTGTTCTTAATAGTTATCTGCTTCAATTTTCTATAATCAATGCACATCTGCAATGTGCCATCATTTTTCTTTGCAAAAAGAGCTGGTGCTCCCTAAGGTGAGGTACTAGAGAAGATAAAGCCCTTATCCAATAAATCCTGGAGCTGCACTGTGACGATCCCAATGCGTACATTATTTTTATATATTTATTTGTGTGAGTTTAACTGCCAAATTATATGCTTAAGTGTGTATATCTGTTTGTTTTTGGAATACTTGTTAGAATTGTCGACTTAGAGATAGAAATTGATAGCCTTAACGGCTTCAGAAACCAAAATTGACTAACCTAATAGGCTAATTGGAATATTTAGAATTTTGTGGCAACTTTAATTGAAATTTGATTTGAATCAAAATAATTAGAGTAAACTGATTAGAATTGATTAGAAATAAGTGGGATTAATTAGTCCTAAGCAAGCTTAATTAACTTAAGCTAATTGCTCATATATATAAGCTCAAATGAACTCATAAACATAACTTGGCTCAAATTTTTGAGAGAGGGAGAAGAAGAACTCAACACCTCTAGAGAGAGAAAAGAGAAATTGAAGGATATTGGTAAAAGACTTGGAGAATTAAGCTAGTCAACTCTTGAATTCACACTCTAGGTATGAGATTCTATCTCAATCTTTGTAAATAAACATGTAGTACTTGAATTTAACAAGTTATAGGATTATCTATATGTAATTGAGAAAGATAAACTAGAGTTTCCATGAATTGTGAAAGAAATGAACAAATTATGTACATGCAAGCATTATACATCCATTATAAGTTTGAATTCCATGAAACCCTTTACATGCATGGAGTTGAATTCATTATTCTTGAAGAGTTTTTCATGGTTTCATGTTCTTCATAGCATTTGTTATGTTTTGGAAAAGAACAGAGTTTAATTCATCACATGCATGGGTTGAACATAGTTGTTTGAGTTAAATTTGGGAATTGGTTCATGATTTTGAGCACTTGGTTCAAAGTGACTAAGTTTTCATGTGCTACAATGTTTTCCCATGTTTTTGTACCAAACATGCAAGGTTTGAACTTTTGAATTCATGTTTTGAGTTTCAAATTCAATTATGGAAATTCCAAAATTCGTGCAGTTCGCTCGAGCGGTGAACTTGTCCCTCGACTGCACTTCACAAGCTCCTAGTAGTTTTGCAGAAATTGCACCGTGGCTCGAGCAACCGATTGTGCGCTCGAGCAAATTTTCTTTTACTCAGTACTTGGCTCGAGCGACTGTCGAGTGACTGTCAAGCGTAAAAATTGAGCATCTAGTACTTTTGTAGTCTTTATAGACGGCTTGAGTGACCCCTTTGTAAATTGATGGACCGCTCGAGTGACAAAGTGTGCGCTTGAACAATGACCCTGTTTTCAGCAACTTTCAAAAAGCTTTCATAAGTGCATCATTGCATCCTCGTGCTTATTAGAGCATCCTTAGATATTGAGTAAGACATCAATAATAAGAAATTGATGTAGAGACATACAAGAAGAGAATTGAATCAAGATTACACATTAAATCGAAATGGAACCTCAATGTGTTTTTGTTATGTATTTTGTATAGGTGGACATCCGAGGCCTAGTGATGATTTAACCCACTGTGAGTAGTAACTTTATAAAAATATGTTCAAACTATATTTACTTTCAAAATTGTTATATGGTTGGTTTATTGGAATGTTGTTTTCCTTTGACGAATGAAGTTCTCTTTCAAATTATATTTGTGGCATCCAATAGTGAGGCCCTTGCCTGAGGGAAACAATACCATGGCCCATTGACCCTTGCCCGGGGGAAACAATACCGTGGCCCATTGGATAATTGAAACATAGAGATCTCTAATGTTAGACCTTCATGGTCACATTGACTATGGAGCATTGATTGACCCTCGCGATCCCATTGCTCGACCATCGTGGTCTTATTGATCAACCTTTGTGGCCCATTGATAACAAAAAATTGTTACTCTATTGAATGTGCCGTTTGAAAAGACTATTACTATTATTGGATCATTGTAAATTGAATTTCAATTGAACTTCATTCGTTTAACTCCTTTATTTTGTTACTACTCATTGGGCCTTAGCTCACTATTTATATGTATATGTAGGTGAGCAAACTGAGCATCAAAGATAGAGAAGCCTCTGAGTCTTCCCCTGTGTTAGCCATTATGAACGCTCCCTGGTTGGAGTAAACTTGGGCTTGAGTGGAGCCAAGAAAGTCAAAACCCCTTTTGTGTTAAGCTTATATTTTGTTCTTTTATTTTGTTGTTCAGGGGTTGTTTTGAATTTAAAACTATGAATGTTTGGATATGTTTTGAGTGCAAAGGATTTACCATGGTGTATGACTGTACATATATAAGAATGGTTGCTCAGTTATTATATGAGGTCGATCATGTATGCACAGCTCAATGGTTTATCTTTATGTTTCATATTGCTTCTGCTAAGCCCCGTAAATTAAATTAAGATTGATTTTGTTTATTGAGGTCATAGGTAATCTTCGGATTACTGGTTGGTCATGATGCTAAACCTATAGGGTCGGATTTGGGTCGTGGCATGCACCTTCAACTCACACAAGTCGACTGGCGCAAACCTATATGGTGCCATAGAAATCGGAACCATGCCAGGTGCTAAGTCAATAGAGAAATCATTCTCTCTATGAAGAGGTAACTATGTAAGATCCTTCAAAAATACATCTGAGTACTTTCATACTACTCTTGACAAATCACCCGAACTGTACTACTGTAACGCCCCAATTTTTATACCCAAATGATAATACGATAACCATGGTTCTTTAAAGTAAAATTGAAAATAAATCTCCACACTTGCATTACATGATACAAATAGTCTTCAGGCGATAATACATTCACTTCAAATCAAAATAACATAAACAAATAGATACTCCCAAGGGTTTACAAGTTTCCAAGGCTTAGGCCTGGTTATACAAAATGGTTATTCAAACCTACACAAATACAGCCCTTGGTTTACAAACAGATTTACAGCAAAATGAGAGCATTGTACTCTCAACACATATTTCCTCGCCTTTAGTTAGGTGGGATCACCATATCTTTTCTTGCACAAAAATCCTGTAGGGTGAGCATAAAGCTCAGTAGGAAATCCTTAACAAAGTATATACATTTTATACAAGTCTCAAGAGATGAAATGCACATGTCATGCTATGCCCCTTTTTAAAAGTAAATCACATTTTCACCTTTTGAAAACCATCATGCTCAATGATGTCATACAATTTCAATTGTTCAAAACTTAACAATTTATTTCAAGGGCGGTAAATACGACTCTGGCAATCCGTAGGTCAGTGTCTACAAGTAGACTATACAAGTACTACCAAATTGTCATTTTTACCGGTATTAACCGGAAGGCTCGACACCTATCCTCACGGGTTTTCAGTCTTTCACCCCGGACTCTCAAGCCAACTTATTCAATATCATTTACACTACCTATCAAGACTTACCAACGTATTTACTCCAAAACCATTCCATGAAAACTTGTTTCTCAACATTCTTTTCTCAATGCAAGTTTTCAAATCAACTTTCAAAGTTTAATGTAATCAGATGAATTGATATGCCAATTTCACAAGATGAATATAAATACTTTTATTCCGATTCATCATCCAAAGAATAACACAATTCTCTCTTCTCAAGTATCCTCAACAATTAATCATTTCAAGACTATTTCAACGTTTTGAACAATAATTTTCAAAATGAACAACAATTCTCATATTCCATGAAATTCATCATTTATTAAATATAAATAAGAAATTTTCCAAACATCCATTTATTTTGACACACAAAATAAATATAACAATATCATTCATGAATTTTCAATTTCTTTTCAAAATCCCTAATTTCTAAGTTTTCTCACAAAAACTATACAACTCAAATTTTTTGAAAGAAAACTTTCTAAAATCATCTTTTCTTCAATCAACGAAAATCAAAACCCATAAGATCATTTTAAAGGAACAAGAGACAAACACACTTTCAAAATCACTCAACTTCTTGAATCAACAATCAATTTTCAAAGCTATCGAAGGATGATTTTGAAAATCATCTAGATCTTATAAAAATATATATATAACTCTAAGAAAATCTCTACCTCAAGTATTGAAGAAGAATTGAGATGAAACCCCAAAATCAACGATGCCTAAACTCGATTTTCACTGCACACAACGAAGCCCTCGAGATGATAACCAACTTTGATGAAGAACTTAGATCTAAATCCCAATGGATTTGGAGAAATCAAAGAGAGAATATGACTTCTAGAGAGAGAAGCTCTAGATCTGAAATTCTGGAGAGTTTTAGAGAGAGAGAAAACTGAAAAAGTGATCGGAAATATCAGATTCATGAACTGATATAACATGGTCTGCTTGAGCGTGGAAAGCCCCGCTCGAGCGTCAGACACAGCCTCCTGCTCGAGCATGGAAAGCTCTGCTCAAGCATCGAATACACTTTCCCAGTACTTTTGCAAACAGGTCAAACTTCTGGAACCAAATATTCTCCGCTCGAGTGCATAAACGGCCGCTCGAGCGAACAAGCAACTTCAAATGCATTTTGATACAACTCTGCGAAGTGGCAAAACATGAAGGAATTAACTTCTGATACAACTCTGCAAGGCACAATTTGGGTTGGATTCGTATCTAAAGGTTTGGAGACATTACTTTCTCCAAACACACCACTACAACCCGATAACCAAAATAAAGGGAATACAAGAAAACTAAGATACGTAACACTATTCAAAACCATACCAACCCGAGCCCGGAACACCACACAGAGACGGGTCAAAACCAAGATCGCTACAACTACCCCCTTCAACTCCCGAAGTGCAAAAAGAAGACTCAACTACTCTCGAACCTTAAAGTCATACAACAGAGGAATAAGACTATCACCCCGGCCACACATAAAGTATAAACATTCACTAGATGGTGTACATACTGACACCCTCCTACGATGGCAATCTATTGAAGCTCGGTAATAAGTTAACCAATCTATACCCAGAATCAAATCAAAAACATGCATATCAAGAATGACGAAGTCAAAAGAGAGTCGACGATCTGCGACCTCAATCTCACAAGAGCGGCATACTTGACCCAATACCACTCTACCCCTGATAGGTGTCTCAACAAATAGAGGAGACTTCAATAGTTCAAACTCCAACCCCAAAGCAGATGCAAAAGAAGACAAAATGAATGAATGAGATGCACCAATATCAATCAACATATTAGCAATAGAGATGAAAAACAAGAAATACCTCTCACAACAGAAGGTATTGGCAACTGGTCCAGTGTGGTAACAGTATACACATACCCTGAAGACCTCTGATCAACCTGCTCATCCCTCAAAGCATAGGCCTGATACACAGATTTAGTCAAAGTGACTCCCTGATTGGCCCTTGAGGCCTGTGCTGATTGTGCTAGCTGATAGCTCTATGTCTGCCTCGAATCAAATGCACCAAATATGCCACCAGATTAAAGGCAAAACCTCCACAGATGCCCGATTTGCCCACACTAATAATAGGTAGGTGGCTACCCTCTCTCCTGACTTTGGCTCTAACGACGAGTTGAAGATTGTATCGGTTACTGCCTTCCTCCTTCTTTCTGCTGGCATGCTGGAGATTTGTAGCCCAACTGGCCATATTTGAAGCGCGTGAATCCACCTTGATTGCCTCTTCCAGAACTAGAACTTGGTACGAGAAAGATGGACCTTACTGTGTAGTCTAGGACTGCTGTGGGGTGGAACTCATTTGCTATTTGTTGTCCCTCGCATCACCCTGAATATCCTCACTCCTTTGTCTGGAACCCCTCATCCACTCCTCCTCTACCTAGATCACAGTATCTAGGTGGGCTACGGCCTCCACCAAACGACCTAATCCCTAATCATGGACCTGACCACCTTGAAAAGGAGCCCGGTCCTTAACCTCTTCTTGAACTCGTTGCAATGGTGTTCCTCCATTGCTATAAGTTCCGATGTAAACCTCGAAAGGCTAGTGAAAGCCGCCTCAAACTTAGCCACTGGTGTATTCAACTGTTTGAGCTTCAAAAACTGTTCCCTCAACTTCTCCCTAGCTGTGGATGGCAAAAACTTATCTTGGAAGGCATTAACAAAAGCCTCCCAAGTCACCAGATACGTTTCATCGCATACTTCTACTATTGACCTACGTTACCTTTAAGCTGAAAGGACGCCATAATATCATCATCGATGTTAAGCATCTCAAACATCTTCACCATCTGCTCAAGTCACTCGTTGGCCTTCAATGGCTCATTTACATCCCCGATAAACTCGTCCGAATTTGACCGAAAAAACTCCCTATTCAGAAAAGATGGCCCTATCTCGGCAACATGGGCCTGGACTTGATTCTCAACTCTGAGATTGTCCATGGATTCCTACAACATTCCTACCATTTCACGGGTTAAAGCGCCCGTGGCTTGCTGACTTATTAATTCGGCCACATTGACCTGACCAACTCCCTCTTCCTCTGCCGAAATCTCATCCAGCATCCGCACTTCTTGCCATCTACACCTTCCATGCCCACTACCTCCACATTTGCGTTCTGACATTCTAATAAAGGTAACACAGTAATTTAGCACATTCATAAATGTGACGAAGCTAATTCACTCACATCCTAATATAGTGGACAACACAATAATTCATTACACATAAGCATCGAGTCACATAGTCACAAATGAATTTCCTTTCTAGATAATAATCATTTTGCGACATTGCTAGAATTCCAGTTAGAATTAGCAGTGTTCAAGTGTTTTTCTAATAGGACTTCTAGAAACTTGTAGACACAATCAATAACTTAGAAACTAAACCCATACTCATTTAGTCACATAAACATGTTACTACATAGCATACTAGGTCTACTTCTAATATTATCTAGCGAGACAAACCCATTGTGGTAAAAACCACGTCCCATGATAGCTAAGCGGTAGAAAATCCACAGAGAAAAGGGTTTGGAAAATGCTATCACTGATCTACTCCTAGAATAGCTAAGTTGACTACTCCTAGATAGAAGCTACTCCTATTGATCACGATATGTGAGCTGTGTTGTGTGTTCTTCTTTGTATCTCTCTCGGCTTATTCATAGGCTCAGCCATATGAGAGATAAGGGTAATCTAAACCCACAAAGAAGCCCATAATTTCCTTAACATCATCTATATCCCAAGTTGGACCACTCACCTAGTTTCTTCAAATTATGCGCAAAATGAGCAACCATGATAATAATGATGATGATGATGATAGTAAAAAAAATGTGGCCAAGTTCATTATTTAAAGATGAATTATGGTTTGAATCAACAAACCATAATTGACAGTTACAATCTATTAAATTAGATTTGGCTATAATTGATAGGTTACAATCGACAGAAAAATTAAATTATAGTGTGAACAATATCCCACTCATTTAAATAAATTGAAGATACATGAAATCCAATTGAGGTGGTGTTTGGGAACTTGGGCTTGGGATTTTTTTTTGATTTTTTCCACTAAAAGAAAAACTTTTTGCAAAACTAAAAAAAATACATCCAAACAAAATATCACATCCAACCCCATAATCATTTCACTTTTTCTCTCACAAACATCATATCCAACCACAAAAAAACCCAACTATCTTCCCAAATACCAAAAAAAATTTATCCAATAATATCCTACAACTAAAAAAACCTACATAAAAACCCACTTCCCAAACACCCACTAAATAATGTATAAGGCATCCTACAATCGACAAAAAATATTTTATGGTGCAAACAATGCCTCCCAAGTCTTTAAGAATGAGATCATGCGAATTCTGGAAGAGTCATATTACACCCATAGTAATTTTCAATTTATCACTGTCACTTGGCAAACACCCCATCTTTGGTTCTATCGAATGACATAGCAGAGAGCCACATCCCTTATTTTTAAATAAAATAATTTTTTATTAGTCACATTTTGTCTAATTAAAGAGAATTCATTACATATAACATTTTTCAATCATTGTTGTTTTTCAAACCATGTCATGAAAATTAATTTTTGGTGTGATCCACAAATCCAAAGTGGATGTTGGATTCCAATACTCACATAATTGAACGATATAAAAAATTTGAACAATATCAAAAAAAATCACACTCAACGAACATGGGTTGTTCATAATTTTTAGCCATCTTTGGCTTGAAATCTTGCCTCCCACATTCAGAAGTTTAGCCATCTTTGGTTTAAAATCATACCCCCCCACATTCATAATTTTTAGCCATATTTGACTTAAAATTATCCCCCCAAGTGAATCTTCACCATCATTTTGTGATGAATTTTTTACATCTTTCAAGAGAAGGGGTTCTTCTGTTTTAGCCATTGCTTGTCACTCTTTGCCATGTTTGGCAAAAAATCATGCCCCCCAAGTATATTTTCACCATTATTTTATGATGAATTTTCAATATGAGAGAAGGGGCTGTTTTTTAATTATAGCCATTAATCGCCTACGAAAATTCTCTAGTCATATTATCTTCATGACTTGGTATGCTAACCCTTCGAGCTACATACCTTAGCTCTTCATGAATGATTGGCTCTTTAAAAATATATGTATAAACCCTATGAGCCACATTATTTTCATACCTTAATGTTTTATTAGCCATTAAACTTTCTAATTTCTACCTCAAATGTCAAATTTCTTTGTCAATTTGGTAAATTTGGTCTTTAAGTTGATAATTTTTTTGATGAAAGTAATTTAAATCTCTTTATAATACGGAGATGATGAAGTTATTTCAAAGCTTTTCTGATAAAGAAAATTAATTTCTCCTTGTAGGGCCAAATATTACTCCCGCACTAATAAATTTCATCCTTACAATGCCAAATCATTTTTATCATATCATTTGTCACATCATTATGTTGGCTATAAGCGGTAGAACTACTGCCATAACACTGACAATTTTTAAATATGGAATATGAGGCATTCCACTGATAATTTGTATCTATGGGAACACTACCACTCCATTACGAGTTTGCATCCATGGGTGCCACAAGATGTAAACATACCTATTGAACGCATGATTCCATATGGATCAACCTACTTCTTTTATCGCCATTACACCAAATTAGAAAATGTCTCACTAGGTGTGCCAATTTATGTTAGCAAAAATTTGGTTAAAGCCTAATCGACAATGATTAATCAACAGACTAAAATTAATTCTTACATAAATTCAAAAGATCAGAGTTGTGGTTGAGTTCTATGCCTTAAACAATTTAAGGACTTCTTTGGAAGTAATTAAATAAAGAAGAAATATGAGAAAAAAAGAACTAAATTTGTATTAATCAAGTAAAATGTCACTTTCTACAAGTTACATGAACTTCAAACAAAAATAAAGAACTGAAAAATACACTGATCGACAGAAAAATGGGTTGGAAGAAGCTATCATTGATCTACTCCTAGAATTGCTAAGTTGATTACTCCTAACTAGAAGCTATAATATCACGATGTGTGAGTTGTGTTGGATGTCCTTTGTTTGTATCGCTCTTGATATATTTATAGGCCCAGCTATGTGTGAGAGAGAGAAAGAGAGGTAATCTAAATACATGATTTCCTCAACACTTCATGATTTCCTCAACATCATATGTATTCATGTTTGACCACTTACCTAATTCCTTCTTTGTAGGAACCATTTTGCATATTTGATGTTGTAACTTTGTTTTGTTCCTTTGATTCTAGCACCCGACTTCCAACTGATTGTAGGAGTTAAATTCCTTGGCCTTTGGGCTTGTATTTAACTCCTTAAAAGCCACGCCACCATGCCACATCATTGGTACATTTGTCATGTCTCATTAGCTTTTCGATCGACATAAAATCTTATAGAATTTATTGCTATCCACAAAACTCACAAAATCAAATTTGACCATAATTGACAGACCACAATCGACAAAAAAAAAAAAAAATGTGGTGCCAACACTTAAATGAATTATCCTCTTATTTATATTATAAAAAAGTATGGAGTACAACTTGAGATGCTTATTTTATCATATAGGAATATATAACATTCGCTATTATTTTGTTTGAGTTAGTATAAACAAAAGAATATTGTCAACTGTACATGTATATTTTGTACTAAACTATGTTGGCAGAAAATATTTAGTAATAATATTATTCACTTTTTTTATATTGATAGAAAATGATATTCTATTTTGTACATTTAAAAAAAAAAAATCTCGATTAAGAGTTGCACATAATTTCGGCCCCAAAATCAGAAACCAAGATCCGTGGATCTTCTAGAAGACTATTCATTAATTTACTTAATCCACAACTGTGTTCCAAGACAACATCAAACTGAACCCCATTTTTACACAGTTTTCTATATGGAATCAATGCATGTGATGTACATGAAGAGGCAGTTAGATGAGAAATAAAAGAAACTTATTCCCTATTTGGTCAATAATGTTACATTTATTATCTTTTTATTTTTGATATACTGTCTTATGTGACACAATTATGATCATTGGGTCACCCGTGAGTTTCATTAATATTTAATATTTGTGATTATGCTTTATAAAATGATATTGGTTTGAGATGTTCTAAAAAAGTACACTTTTTAACTTATTGGCTTATATGGGTTGGGTTTGAGTTGAGTTTGATGTGATGTGTTAGAGAAGTGATGTGATTTAAATAAGATGATGTGACTTAAATAGGATAGTGACTTTTTGACTTTTTGTATTATTTAGGTCATGCCAAACTTGGCCTAAATATTGTATAAAAGATGATAAGTGTAACGTTGTTGTCAATTGGTTGGCATCTTGAAAGTGCCCAAAAAAAAAAAAAACACAGATTGGATCGGTTTATGACCACAGATTTACATAATTAAATAACAAAAATATATATATAACATTTCAATTTCATAAAAATATAAATATAGCACCATATTAGTTTCACAATAGCAATATGTCTTTTTATAATAGCGACAAATTGTTCTAGAATTTAAACAATCATAAGGAAACTAGTTCCACTGTAAATATTTAGACCATTATAAATTAACACTAAAAACTAGCAAATAAAAGTAATAAAAGAAAATACTATGCAAGTTTAGATTTGGATTTAAATTTTATATGAAATAAGAGAAGATACTATGCAAGTTTAGGTTTGGATTTAAATTTTATATGAAATAAGAGAAGATACTATGCAGGAGGGTGTATAATAAAAATATAGACTATTTGTATACGGCCCGGATCGGTTCTAATCCGGAACCATGGGGTTCAATCCGGAACCAATCCGTGAATTACGGATTTTTAATTTTTCAATTTGAAGCTGAAACACGGATTCAAAAAATCAATCCAAACCCACTGGGTTGGACTGGACTGGATCGGATTACGGATTTTACGAATTCCTTACTCAGCCTAAGAAGAAGTCAGCTTAGCAACCCTCAGTACTGTGTCACCTTTGGATAAGAAATGACATTTATCAGTTTTGACCAGAGTGGTTTGATGAAGAAGAGCACAAACTCCAGTACCTCTCAAGCAGTTTGCAACCATAAACACAGTGAACACTCTTGTTGGCTGGGGTGTATAACAAGAGCACTTGAGTCGGTGCAAGCCTCTATGCAGCTAGCAGCAGTAAGACTTTGGTGCAAGCTATGCTCTTTTAACAATAATGTTGGTTCACTAGAATAAATTGGAATGATTATTTCTTAGGGTCTCATATGGAATAATCATTCCCTTGAAATAGTGAATGTTGATTCCATTTGTAATGTATTTTATTATTATTATTATTATTATTATTATTATTATTATTGTCAACCAAACATAAGAATGGATATTTTAATGGAATGATTATTCCATTCCGTTTCATTCTAGTGAACCCAACACTACCTTAAAATAAGAGCTATAGATTATGTTCCTCAATCCTGGAAGTTAGATTTCCACTTGTACGCACTTCCATTACGATTGAAAGTCATGTCATGTGCGACCACTTGCACACGCTGCTCTTCCTTAGGCCCCCTCTCCAGCAATTCTCAAAGGAGTTGCTTACTTCAGTCACAAGCAAGCCCAAAGGCATGAAATCCCGCACTAGTGCATCCATAGATGGCACACACCCCAAAGAACACCTGCGCCCGCACATGTCATGCGTGCACACACCTATCATTGGATTGAGTTTTGGTTTATTAATAACTAAATTACTATTACATTTATTCTTTATGATTATAGATTCTTATTTAGACTTCCATGTGCCTTGGGCTAAGGCCTTGTAGGCCACAACCGGTCATGATAAATTATCCCACCAGTTGTGAACTTTACCTTGACTTGGCCACTCTGTGCTCGGGCCTCTCCAATGAACTCCATCTTTGACTGGTCATCCAACTAGGCATCATGCTCGGTCCTGCGCTCAGTCAAGAAGTGTAGTCGAGTAAAATTGCCTCGCACACTAATATACATCAGTCAGTATTGTCCCAATCGAAAAAAATTTTACTATGTCATTAGACAAGAACATCCCGTGGACACCATGGCATTCCAAAATTACTAGATAATTATCTATGAGTATACATCTGAATCATCAGCATACAACAGAGTATTAAAAAGCAAAGCAGAGATTCAAAAGCATGATCATGCTCAGAAACTATGTTGGCTTAAGGAAAAAAAGGAAAAAGATGTATCCTCACCATTACAACTACAACTTCCATTGCTGTTTCTAGATCTACAGGTTTATACATTGACACAAGTGTGGACTCTCACATCCATCCTTCCAGTAATTTCCTTTCAACTCAAACCAACCAATCATAACTTTCATCATTGTAATTTGAAGCATTATATGCGAGACGTGGCAACTAAACCAACCGAATAATGATGTGTCACACCATGATTGTTACCTTATGAATGAACAACTCAATCCCCTCTCTCAAGAGAATGTCATTGCCTAGCCAGCCATGGTAACCGCACCTGCCATGCACACCATCAACAATCAACACAAAACACAATGAACACAACAATAGACAAAGGTTGCCAGTTTTTCACCTACATATATATAGACCAACTTCTAAGAAACTCCTGCCAAGAAGCAATTGGTACTACCAGAGCTGCCCATGGAACAAGGGGCATCACGAACCAGAAATTTCACAGTACAGCTGCCAACAAAATCCAATATATCAAGACACTCTTGCAGATCAGAGTCAGTTACTAACATCACCCATTCCTCTTCATCATCCAGATACTTGAGCTGGAATGTCCCCGTTTGCAATTTGAACCTCTTCCCAACCTCATCATATAGTTTGTGACACCCTCCACAAGGCTCAAATTTGAACCTCACTGTATCTTCTTTGTAAGTAGCTTTCACGGTGATTTTTGAACTTGTTTGGAGTTTGGTGTGTTCCTGTTGTTCACCAAAGCTTGGAGAGCTTGATGAACTACCATGCGCCCTTGAACCAGACCCGCTCGATGAGTCAGTCATGCCTGAACCAGACCCGCTCGATGAGTCAGTCATGCCTGAAGAGGTGGTAGGTTGGTTATGTTCAATGACTACCCCATCATCATCAGCTTCCATCATCATCATCATCATCATCATCCCAGCATTATCACCACCATTCATTCCAGTAGTATCCATCTCATCTGGTGGCTGCAATGGCCTAGCATCTAATAATAATCCAGTTGATTTGGAGTCATCACAGCATTCACCCACAAGAGTGTCGGAATTATTATTATTATTATTATTATTATTAGTATTAGTATTAGTATTAGTATTAGTATTAGTATTATTTTTGGTGTTTGGCATGAATCGACTTCTTGTCCTACTCCTCGGAGGCCCTACTTGGTTTCCACCTCCCATGATGAAATGGTCCTCTTCCAATTTGATGGCAGAATTGTCAGCATGATTGGTTGAAGGACAAACAGATGATATTGCTGCTGATTCATGTTGGGTAAGTGATTCAGGATTTTGAACAGAAAGTTTTTTGGTAGGGAAGAGAATACTACTACTTGTCCCTGCATCAAAATCTGCAGCTGCCACAAGACCACCAGTGGTCGGGTCAAACTTAAGCCCTCCTTCAACCCCCTGAACAGAGTCTAGCACAGTTTGTATTTTCTTTAGGGAACGGTTCACTTTGTTTATCTTGCGGGATGGCCATCTTGAGATCCCATGTTGTCTGCATATCCTCTTCAGTGTAGTAGGGCAAACTACAAACAACCAACAAATTAATTAATTCATTAAAACTATTGGAACAGAAACAAGACCAAATCATATTGTTGGGGAAGCAATGGAGGTAAATAATTTGGCAACAAAATCAAGTGTTATTTTTAGACACAAATTATCCAGATTTTATTTTTTTATAATTGAGTTTTTGGAAATGAAAGATCTCTTAAAACTCTATAATTTAAACTTTGAACAGAAGGCTACATAGGATCATGTTTATTGCTTGACAAACGCCCATGGTAGTTAGCAACTGAAAGAGTCAACAAATATATATATATATAGACAAAAAGCATGCTACTATTAGGTCTTACCACCAATGCTTTTGGCAGCATCCTTAAGACTCCCAGAAAAGTATTGCTGAAGAACACTTAAGCTAACATTCTTCTCTGCTGTACTCCGCCTTTTCTCTGTTAGTCTCCTTGATCCACTCGTCTACATAGAATTAAGAAATTGTGTGACAAATCAATTCCCAAATTATTCAAAATGATTGCATTGTGAATATTCAAAACAAAAAGTACCAAACTGGACATAATTCACAATAAGAATCATGTCATTTTCTTAGATATGTAAGAAGAACTCAATGGATGTGTGTGTGTGTGCCTTTTATTTTGGTACATTTTCCTTTCCTTTTTCGCATTTTGAGTTTGAATGAATGTACAATTTTATTAAAAAATTATGCAAGGCCCCAGTTCGCATAACTCTGGTAACATAACTTTGTCAATAAACTTAAACAAATATTAACTACTGTATTCATGAATACCAAATATATGTTAAGTCTTCAATCCAATGGTTGTACATTGATCTTAATAATATCTCTTTGTCAGTAGTCTATAAGTATCACAGACGAAAGGATTAATGAAGATTACCATTGTCAAGCAAACAAATAAGAACCCTTGGTATTTCATAAATTTACAAATAAGGTTTTCCCAGGCTCATAAGCGAGAACCAAAGAATTATTAAGCCTACACTATTTTTTACTTTTGCTATTATGATTTGGGTAGGGGTGACCAACAACCTATGAAGCATGAGTACTTCGACAAACATGACGTACATGTACCGGATACCAGTACTATGTATGGTATTTCTACATACATACCAAATACCCGAAACACATACCAATTTTTTTTTTTTCCCTTTATGTTTGCTGTACTCCAGACATATCTAGTATTTACGCAAGTCATACTATACCTTAGTCAAAATAATATTTTCTTTTAATACAAAGGTAAAATTAGTTTCATTGGACTTCATTTATTTATTTATTTTAATTCTCAGCAAGATTTTAAAATTAAACTATGGTTTGTAAGTTATTTAATATAATGACATTTAATTTTGGTTTATACTTTTACTTTTTTGCATTAAATGTGAATTGTAGGCTGGATCTCAACAAACTAAGTCATTTAACTAGTTTTTGTGTTACTCTAAATTAAAAATATATATATATTTTTTTTTTTTACAAACGTATCCAGCTATACCCGTACCCTACTTTTTTAAGATTTTACTATATCGACGTACCCATATCATACCGGTTCCCATACGTACTCATGCTTCATAGACACTATTGATTTCTGCTTCATATAGAAGTTTTCCTTATTTCAATGGAGCTTAAAAAAAAGAAAGAATTGGTCCACGGAAAAATACTTTAGTGGTTTTTTTTACGTTTGCAGCCTATTTATTTTGCACTGTTGTTTTCAATATTGTATTTGAATTTCTATTTGTTCTGGGGGTTCTGACAGAATAGCCAAGTCCACTTGATTGACCAACACTCAGCTTACTTCAGCATGTCTACAGCTTTAATAATATCATTAATCACAATGCTTCGGAACTAATTCTAACAATTTACATCTTTGGAACTGAGAAAACATATTTTCAGGAATTGCCATGAAGGTGAAGCTTCTCTCGGTTACCAAGTAGAGAGAGCTCAGCTCATTCTTGCAAAAACAGAGGCACAAAATCTTGGTGTATGTACTTCAAGTGATTATAAGGTTTCTTCTGTTCAGTTTTTTGTGCTTAATTGATTTGTTCCTTTGGGGTTCTGATGGGAATCTGGAACAGTACCAATGATTTAATGCCTCAAGGAAGGTAGGTAAAATCCAGTCAGAGAGTCAGAGAGTCAGAGAGAGAGAGGGAAGTCATTGTTGATGGGGAAAAAAGCACCAATAACATGAGATGTTTTGTGAAAAACAAAATAATGAAAAACTTCCCATAAAAATTCTTCTAACATGCAGAACTATATTTGAAACTCATAACTTCAATGGGATCTGCAGAAAATGGACATCATCGGTCCGCTAGCACATGGTTAAAAAAAATGCATAAAAGTTCCAAATACCAACTCCATATCTTAATTTTAAACAAGATCATTGATGATGCAAGAAAGAAATATGGTTTGAAAGAGTACTACTTACCTGTTCACGGGGACCATTTGGTTCTAATCCAATAGTTTTTGACTCAAATACATCAAGACCATCCAGTGGAAGTCGCATTTGATCAACAGAATTCAAACTGCTATCTAATAATGCCTCTCGAGAGGTTGTTTTCCTTGAAAATGCCTCAGTTGGGAAGTTGGGGACCAACTCCTTTTGAAATGCAAATTTAGAACCCTCTGCACCAACTAATTCAGCATCCGAAACTGTCCTTAAACTCTTACAAATCCTTTGCATAGTGCCAGAGAGGTTGTTCAACAAGAGTTGCTGTTCCGTGCTCCCTTTCATATTTAGGGGTAGAAAAAACTCTAATATATAGTCATCATTGCCAGTGTACGTGCTCCTTAACCTGATTGCAACGGCGGCGTTCAGCCCAAACTTGCGCGCATGATGGACCAGTGGATACTCACTGATGTCATATTCTTTCACATCAGGGAAGAAAAATGGGTGATTTGATTGCAAAGCTTTTCCGACTATACCTTGGGCTTCCTCGAGATAGTGTTCTGTGCATGCATGCACAAATCCTTGCAAGTCTCCATCGTTCACATAGCAAGCAGTATCCTCAATGCATAATATACATTTCTCATTTAAACGTGCCTTACCCTCTCTCACACGTACTCTTATATTTTCATCACCAACTCTTTGATTGTAACTACATGGAATCCATGTTAGAGCAAGCGGCAATCTATGTGCATGACATACAGCTCGTAAAACATCACTTATCTCAGCTAAAGCAGCCCTTTGATTGTTAGACAAGCACTGCCAAAATAAGAGAAAATAATTAAAATCATTAATATTTCCCAAGCTTTTAAAAATTGAATAAAAAAAATAAAAAAATAAAAAAATAAACATTATTCATCTTGTTATTTATTACCTGGGGATAAAGCCTAGGAGGTGTAGTGCTTCTTAAATTCACAGCCTGTAAAAACATTCAGGATTAGGAGTTCAGACAAAACTAACAACTCTGCAATAAAAATTTATTATAAAATAAATTCACGTCCTAGGCATATATAGAAACATCAATATTTTTTTACTTTCCTTTGAATAGCAGCCATGAAAATTGGGAAAAAGCACCTCATGAGCCTTGAATTAATGATTCACAGATCAAGATAAAAAGTTGACTAAAAGCATAAAAATTTCCATAACTGAGGAAAACTACTAAAACAAAAGGAGGCGTATATAAATACTAGACAAGTTGTGGAGCTTTGTCTAAATACATGGAGATCAATTAGATACCAAAAACAAACTCCCATTGGCAAAATGGAGACATGTTTAGTACTGAGAAACAACACTTCCTAGTTTAAAGATACTTGAAAACAAATCACATTCTCTGCTATAATTTATTTCCCAAGATAGCTTAACCAAGATGACAATGCATCCCCATAAATCAAAAAGGGAATGACAGCTATACGCTATTTGACTTCAAGTACACTATGTGATTTCCATACACACCAAAAATGAATTCAAAACCACTTTGGCCAGTTTTGGTGGGGTGACTGTTTCATGAGCATTTATACCTTCTTTTTTTTCCCTCTTCTGGTTTTGTTCCTTAACTAGAAAGAATGTGATGCAATTTTAGAGGGGAAATGGTGTCCCATTAATTAAACAGGTGATTGAATCATCGATTCAAAAGTTTCAACACAAATAGAGAAAAATTAAACTCCAAGGAGGATGGAAGGAAGAATTTCCATTGTAAAGACAAGGAAAGAAGACTAACCTGGAGAGCATGACAAACAGTCTCCATCTCCAAATCAAAGTCGGGTTTCTCTTTCGTGGTTACAAGTTCGAGCACAGCACAACATGACGTTTCAAGGGGATCATCTTCAAAAATGGGTAAAGCAATGGATCCACGAACTCCATGCTTAACTGCATGCTGAACACGCAAGTACTCGGTCTTGTTGTAGTACACCACATTTGAGGTCCACTCGGGAGTTTTTGAAATAAATACACGACCAGGTAACCCGGGAAAAGAACCTGGTTTTTCTTCTGCAGAAAAGGTAAATGCCCTTGATACTTCACGATACCCTGCAAGCATCTGATCGAGCAAGTAGGGTTGCTCACAAGTGCTTAAGATATACTGATCACCATGCTTGATTGGAACCCAAACTTGGGCCAAAATACCACTTCTAGATGACTCTTTAAACAAGGACAACGCCTTCAGCATCTTCTCTGCAAGCGTTTGTGAAAGTGGCCTAGGGATCCCACAATTCCCTATATTTTGCTGAAAATAACCACTACCCATTTTAGCACCAGAGTAATCCCCACCAGCAGAATCCATCAAAAAATCCAATTGGGTATTCATATGTTGGAACATCATTTTGTCTCCACCACTGTAAGAACTCCCCACAACATCACCATCAGACACAGCGAATGCAGCAGTATTTTGTTCAGTGAAGTTCAATGCATCAAACGGCATGTAACTTGTGGGCATTGACTGAAGGGGTGACAACAAATTAGACATAAACAATTGGTCCGTCGTTGAGGGGCTGCTACACCATCCAGCATATGTATCAAAATTCACAAGCTCTGCAATATTATTAAAGGATTCCTCCGAAATTGAATGCCTTGTACCACCATCCAACGGTACACCCTCCATCTGAACTTTTGGAGTAGCCCAATAACCGGTACCCTTTTCTCTAGATGAAAATGGATATTCCATTAAAAAAAGCAAAATTTTGACCAACCAAAGCAATAAATACTAGAGTTGTTTCAAAAAACACAGGTTTGTGTCCCTAAAATCCTCTCCCATTTGTACACCCAAAACCCAATTCTTCCACATCAAATTCATCTGATTTTTATGCTCAAATCTCTCTACAACAACAAAGTAAACTCTTCTGATCTTCAGTGAAAGAAAAATGCTAATTAACATAAGAAATCAATAACTTATTCAATAATTAACCACTGAATTCTCTACAAGAACCAATAAAACAGATTTGTACTGACCTTTGAACTGATAATAACTACAAAATTCGTTATCTCCCAAGCAACCCACGACGTACTGCAAAAAATTAAAAAAAAATTATAAAAAAAAAAACACAACTCTTCATCAAACAACAAGCTCAAACAGACAGAATTTGTCAAAAGAGAAACAAAAGAATTTGGCCAAACCAACAACCAATTACCCAGATTCAATTTGATAAAAAAAAAATATTTGAAACTCTGATCGAAATAAAACAAAACATCGAAACCCATGAATAGATAAAGATTAAGTGAGTTTTCACCTAAATAGGCGAATCAGGAATTCAAAAATCGTAGCCCTAGCTTCTTCTACAGATAAGCTTCCAACGCCTACCTAACTATCTTCATATAAGTTTGACAGCTCCCCGCAGACCCTCGAAACACGGCCATCTCTCAACTTAAAAATAAATAAATAAATGGTACAGCTCTTAACACGAAAATTTATTGTCATAGGTCTTATAGAAAAAATTTATCATAGAAAAAGTCACAAGTTTTAACGATAATTTATAAAAATTTATAATAAAAAAAAGTCATTAATTATCAATTTTTAGTGACATTTATAAAAAATGATCACAAAAAATTTATTTTTAATTATAAT
This sequence comes from Camellia granthamiana, assembly GCA_036172215.1. NCBI lineage: Eukaryota > Viridiplantae > Streptophyta > Magnoliopsida > Ericales > Theaceae > Camellia > Camellia granthamiana. The sequence continues at coordinate 94,776,549 of CM069907.1, forward strand.
TTTATCAAGACTTATTTTCAATAGGACTTTATGAAAATTAAATTTAATTATTATGACCTATTGATAGTTTACCCATAAATAAATACCAAAAATTCTAGAGAGAGACAATGTTCCGTTTGAGACGCGAGTTGGCTTTTGATTATTTTATTCTAAGGTTAAAAAGTCTTCTTTAGAATAGTTTTTTTTTTTTTTTTACTTTTATAAGTGAAAAATAAAATGATTGTAAATTTGATATAATGTTTTGTCTTATTAAATTAAAAAATTTATTTTATTTTATTTTTTGACTAAAATATTCAAAAAAATCAAAAAATCTGACATATCAAATGAAGGCTATAAGTGTGTAGAGAGAGATAAATGAATATACTATAAATACAAGGTAAAAGAAAAAAAGGCGATGGTATTATATGTACCAATTAGTATACATATTAGTGTACTAACTAGTATTTTGATATTATTATTAACTATATTTATTATACAAATTACAAATATTTAAAATTATATAAATGATGTTACATCATCTATTATTACATTAATATAAACATTAATTAGTATTATTAAAAAAAACCAAAAAATTCTAGAGAAAGACTATGTGGGTGTTTGGGAAGTGAGTTTTTATGTAAATTTTATTAGATGTAGGTTTTTATGAGATAAAAAATTTTTAGTGTTTGGGAAGATAGTTGGGTTTTTATGTGGTTGAATATGATGTTTGTAAGAGAAAAAGTGAAATGATTATGGAGTTGGATGTAATATTTTGTTTGGATGTGTTTTTTTTAGTTTTGCAAAATTTTTGTCTTTTAGTGAAAAAAATGAGAAAAAAATTTGAAAACTTGCTTCCCAAACACCACCTTAAACATGTGTGGAGAGAGAGAGAGAGAAATTAATAGGAAATGGGTGGTGGAACGGTCCAGACAGATTGTACATCAGTACGGCAGAGAGGTTTAGTTACTAGATATAGACAACACGATAAAAAAATTAAAAAATCTCCTATGCGAATATATTATAATCGATGATCAAAGTCAAATTTTAACAGTGTTAATAGTGTGAAAAGGGAAATGGTTCGTGTTCCATGTACATCATATACAACTCTACCATGAAATTATATAATTAAGGGGTGGTTTGGTGTATATTAATTTAGGCCTTATTTAGGAAGACTAAATAAGTGTATTTTTTGTCTTTTTTGACTAAAAAATTGAGGTTGAAAATATGGATGTTTGGATTAATTTTTTGACTTTTTATGGAAAAATGTGTAATAAAAAATTGTGAAAATTGGTTTTTAGAGGAAAATTTGAATTGGGAGTTGTGCAGCCGTAATTGTTGACTTTTGGTGAATAGTGTTAACTTTTTAACTTTTTGAGTAACTTTTTGACTTTTTGGATTATTTTGCACTACCCAAACAAGGCCTTAGTCTATCTTTTTATTTTTTTATTTTTTTTAGGTCATATTAATTAACATCTTTTCTCTACTTTTTTACACATCTTTTTATAAAAAGTCAAAAAGTGTACTTATTTAGAACATCCCAAACAACTCCTAATTTTACAAAAATATATAAGTTAAATATAAATTTATGTAAATTTGTAAAAACTCACATAATTTTATAAATTTATAGTCAATTTACATATTTTTATAAAAAATTAATATAAATTTATAAAAATATACATAATTTTGTGCTAAGATTGTACACAATATGTATTACATATGGGAAAATTTTTCGTGTATTAAATTTTTAAGGGTAAAATTTATTTTACCTTCTATGGTATGAGTTGATAGCACTTCACATCCGTATTTTATAAATAGCTATATACTCTCATGTGATTTTGGATTCAAATGCAACCTTATCTCTGTTAATGTCAATAATAATAACACAATTATACTATTTATGTTTTCTTATTTTATTTTTAACTCTCTTTATAAATAAATAAATAAATAAGTTTATCTCCATGATTAAGCAACAGAAATTAAAAACATAATACAAAAATAATCTAAGAAAATAGAGTTTTCCAAATATTTTTTTTAACGAACTTAATTTTTAATTTAATTAGATATTATGTGTGGGGTTATATTTCTGAGCATCAACACGTGGCAAGATGACGCCGACGTGTCATCAGAAGAGCTACGTGTCACAGTAAAGTTTTGCCAAGGTATTCTAGTATTTGCCGAGGTAATTTCTGAAGGCATCTTAATTCGGGATAAAAGTCTACAACCTCGGCCTAACATGCAAAGGCCGAGCTACCCGCAGAAGATTAAGGCCGAGGTTAATGTTATAAAATATTATCTTGGTTAGGTGGATGTCCAACCTAGTGGAGGAAGCCACGAGGCCATTATCTCACCAACAAGCTGGCCTTGAGGCCATGTGAAACGGCCATGAGGCCACTAGAAGCAATGTGCAGAAAGAAAGTGCTTTTACCTGGAAAGCTGCCAAAAGTGCTTTAGTGGGCTGGCAAGCCAGCTCAAAAGCTGGTAACCACTCCATCTCCATTCCGTGGTATATATAGAGATGGAGGACAACAAACAGAGGAGGCGGAGGGCATTCGAAGGGGATTCGGACTAGACTGAACTCAACTAGATAAAGAGAGACAACAAGCTAATTGTAACACTTACAATTACGAGCTTAGAGAGAGTTACTGAGAGTAAATTGTAATTCTTGTCATTATTCATAGTGAATTACCTCGGCCCCACCCGTGGACGTAGGCATTCTTTGCCGAACCACGTTAAATCCTTCTTGTCTTTGTGTTATTACTTGTGCCATCTATTCTGCCTGTGTTTTTACCGCTGAAATCACTAAGATAGGCAGTGTGGTCAGAAAATCACTCACACAATTTGGCGCCGTCTGTGGGAAAGTAAGACGAATAGATGGCCAGTAACGCACAAAACGAGAAGGTTGGGGGTGACACTCCAGTTGAGAGTGGCAGGCCTATCGATCTTGACGTTGAAGGAGGCAGCCACAACGACAAAGCTCGTGACCAGGGGCACGGGGGAAAAGACGTCGTCCAGGAGGACGACACTTCGAAGAAAACAGATCAAAGCAGTTACTACAAGGAGGATAACCTCCAGGTATGGAAGGATAGATGCATACGAAGGGATGAGGAAGTCAAGGACCTCGCAAACAAGTTGGCCGACCTGCAGTCGGTAGTCAACTTCATGATGCAAACCAAGGTCATGCAGCCACCATACCCACTGCAGGATACGCCAATCCCAGCAGTTAAAGCTCGGAATGAAGGAAGGACAATAACTCCCGAAGCATCACAACGCTCCAGGAGCAAGAGGCACTCTCACCCGCCCTCCGGGGAGGTCGGGCGAGAGGAACCTAGGAGAGGGAAATCCCAGAGGACGTGTCATACAATGGATCAGGAACTCAGAGAACATCGGCACGTACAAAAGCAGGCTCTCTGCTTCGACACAACCCACGGAGAAAAGTCAAAACGGGCACAACACGAGGCCGAGAGTAGTGTGCCAGAGGGACTCAAATCGAAAGATAGCCGAGCTCAGGGGAAGAGCAAAGAAGACTTGAGAAATTATCTGAAGAGGAGAGAACAGAACGCTGAAGCCGAGGTGACCTCACTCGTCAAGCCGAGGACACCATTCTCCGTGGAATTGGACAAATTTGTAGCACCGAAAAGATTCAGCATGCCGAGGTTCCAAATTTATGACGGTAAGTCAGATCCTAACTTCCATGTCGGATTATTTTTAAACTCAATGGCGTTATACAGTGGAAATGAGCATTTGCTCTGCAAAGTATTCCCCTCGTCCTTTGGAGAAATTGCATCAGATTGGTTCCACAAGTTACCAAAGGGAAGTGTGAGAACTTGGGAAGGCCTGGCCGAGATGTTTGTGGCCAGGTTCGTGACAAACAAGCTACAGCCATTGAGGGTGGACGCATTAATGGCTTTAAAGATCAGCAAGGATGAAGGCCTTAGGGCCTATGCAAAGAGATACTACGAGGTGTTCAACAGAATACCCGAATGCAACCAGGAGGTAGCAGTTATATCCTTCAAGAACGGCCTGAAGGAAGACTGTTCACTACGGAAATCTTTGGCAAAGACATTGCCAAAGAACATGGAAGAACTCATGGCAAGGATTGAAAAATATGCTAGAGCCGAGGAGGATACATCGGCATCAAAGCAGGTCAAACAAGAGCAACGGCATGACTCGCCAAAGCGAAGCCGAGGTAACAACTGCTTCAGCAAGACGGAGATAGAGCTGAGGGCTAAACAAGCAGTAACAACCGTGTTCCGCATTCCGATTCAAAAGATCCTAGGAAGAATAAGGAGCCAGCCCTACTTCCGAACGGCAGCAAGGGAACCGGGAGAATTTATGGGAAGAAACACGGACAGACATTGTTCGTATCACAATGAAAACGGCCACACAACACAGGGTTGCAGAGCCCTGAAAGCTCACTTGGAAGATCTGGTGAGACAAGGCCACTTGAGAGACCTTGTTGATGAGACCAGAACAAGGGAAGAACAGGCAAGACTGCCACAGGCGGAAGCAGCCCCGCCACCACCACAACCCCGAGCAGACAGACCTCAGGTAGTAAATGTTATTCACTCCAAGGTGAATGAGAACGACATTCGGGGAGAGACCCAAAGAGTAAAACACCTTCAGTACGTGAACCAGGTCGGACTGAAAAGACCTCGGCCAGAAGACTGCCAAGGTCAGATGATAACCTTCACTGAGGCCGACCTAGAGATGGTCCAGCACCCACATAATGATGCCTTGGTAGTATCCCTCCAGGTTGGGGAGTGCCAAGTAAAACGCATCCTGATAGATCCAGGCAGCTCTTGTGACATCATGTACGTTAGATGTTACAAGGAGCTCGGCCTTCACCCCGACGACCTGGAGCAGTCGACTGGCCCGATGGTCGGCTTCAATGGAACGCCGACGTGGCCACTGGGTGCAACAAGCTTAGAAGTACAAGCAGGCACCAAGAAGACCAGGACCGAGTTCATTGTGATTGATACACCCTCACCATACAACATCATCATGGGCAGGCCGTGGTTACATGCAATGGGGGCAGTACCTTCAACATTGCACCAACTACTGCGGTTCCTAACAGAGCATGGGGTTGAGGAAATCAGAGGAGATCAACTGCAGGCGAAGAATTGCTCCATGGCAGCAATGAAGGCCACCTGCAATGTTCGAGAACCAGCCAAAGCCGAGATTGAAGATGAGGACATGGAAGTCCTGGATGATGTCGGCAAGGAGCCGGCCGAGAAGAGTGAGGAATCACTAAAGAAAATTCTCGTCCAGGAGGGCGATGAGGAAAGATTTTTTCTTCTCGGCTCAAACTTAGCCGAGGAAGAGGAAAGAGAACTGGAAGCATTTTTGAGAAGAAACATAGAAGTGTTCGCCTGGACACCTTATGAAATGCCTGGCATTGACCCCGAGGTCACATGTCACAGACTGAACGTCGACAGGTCGGCTAAACCTGTGATTCAACGAGCTAGAAGACCGACGTTTATACACGTCCAAGCAGTGGAGGAAGAAGTTGACAAACTTCTAGAAGCTATGGCCATCAGAGAGGTCAATTACCCAACGTGGTTATCAAACACCGTGGTGGTAAAGAAGAAGAACGGTAAATGGAGGGTCTGCGTCGATTTTACAAGCCTAAATAAAGCCTGTCCCAAAGACAGTTTTCCTCTGCCAAAAATTGACCAGCTGGTGGATGCTACATCGGGACATGGAAGGATGAGCTTCTTGGACGCTTACAGAGGGTATCACTAGATAGCCATGTACCCCCCAGATGAGGAGAAGACGGCATTCATCACCCCAAAAGGCCTGTACTGTTACAGGGTGATGCCTTTTGGACTAAAGAACGCAGGAGCAACCTACCAAAGGCTGGTGACCAAAATGTTCAAGCACCAGATAGGCCGAACAGTGGAAGTCTATATCGACGACATGGTTGTAAAGTCCAAGGAGCCAGAGAATCATCTCGCCGACCTAGCCGAGGTATTCAACATACTCAAAACATATCGGCTCCGACTCAACGCATCGAAGTGCGCGTTTGGGGTTGGATCTGGTAAGTTTCTAGGGTACCTGGTAACAAGGAGGGGAATAGAGGCCAGCCCAGATCAGATCAAGGCCATCCTAGATCTGCAGAGCCCAACCTCGGCAAAACAAGTTCAAATGCTCACTGGCAGGGCCGCAGCCCTAAACAGGTTCATAAGCCGAAGTTCGGACAAGTGTAAACCCTTCTTCAACCTGGTAAAGAAGACTGCAGACTTCCTGTGGACCGAAGAATGTGAGGCCGCTTTGGCCGATCTAAAAAATTATATGATCACGGCTCCAGTCCTCTCGACACCTGAGCCAGGGGAAGATTTGTTTCTGTACTTAGCCGTGTCAGAACATGCGGTGAGTGGAGTACTAATCCGAGAAGAGCAGGGAGAACAGAAAGCTATCTACTATGTAAGTAAAACCTTAGCCAGCGCCGAGACAAGGTACTTACCACTAGAGAAGCTAATGCTGGCCTTAGTCATGGCCTCAAAGAAGTTGAACCATTACTTCTAAGCACACAAGATTGTGATACTAACAGAGCATCCATTGAAGTCCTTGTTACAACAAGGAGACTTGACAGGAAGAATTGCAAGATGGGCAGTGGCCTTGGGCCAATATGACCTGGAATTCAGGCCAAGAACAGCAATCAAGGGCCAAGTTCTGGCCGACTTTGTGGCAGAATTCACGCCGGAGTCCACCGAACGTCGGCCTCCCTTGAGCCGAGATGAACCAGGTCCGAGCAAGCAAGAAGCATCCCGGCCGACAGCAAAAGAGCAAGGGAAGGAAAAGCTCAGACCATGTAGCATCTACATCGGCGACTCATTCAGACTCTTTGTCGATGGAAGTTCAAACCGACGAGGAGCGGGGGCAGGAGTACTGCTGATATCCCCAGATGGAGAGATCATAGAGCAATCCATCCGTTTGGGGTTCAAGGCCTCAAACAATGAAGCTGAATACGAAGCATTGATTGCCAGACTAAAACTGGCAGCAGCGGCAGAAGCCGACGAGGTAATAGTTTTTTGTGATTCACAATTAATTGTTAACCAATCAACAGGAGAGTTTGCAGCCAGGGACGAAAGGATGTCGGCATATGCAAAGGAGGTAATCAGACTAGCCGAGCTATTTCAGAACTGCCGACTTCTTCAAGTTAGCCGAGATGATAACAGCCACGCCGACGCGTTGGCCAACCTGGCAAGTTCAATGCAGACTGGAAAGGCAAGAACAATTATGATCGACTACATGTCGGGTCCGAGCATAGAACCACGGAGCGCGAGGCAGGAAGCAATGTGCGTGGACATGGGGCCGAGCTGGATGGATGCAATTGTTGCATTCCTTAAAGAAGGAAAACTGCCAGAAGATCGCAAGGAGGCACACAAAGTCAGACTGAAGTCGGCAAGATTCAGCTTGACCTCGGACGGACATCTCTACAGAAGGTCCTTCACTGGACCCCTTTTAAGGTGCGTACACCCTTTTCAAGTTGAAGATTTTTTATATGAAATTCATGAAGGGATTTGTGGAAGCCACACTGGGGGCAGATCATTAGCCCATAGAGCCATTACCCAAGGGTATTGGTGGCCATATATGCAAAAAGATGCCGAAGCGTATGTGAAGAAGTGTGAACAATGCCAGAGGTTTGCACCTTTGATTCATCAGCCAGCTGCCGACCTGAACCCAGTATCCAGCCCTTGGCCGTTTGCCCAATGGGGCATGGATCTGGTCGGCCAACTTCCCCAAGCAACTGGGCAGAGAAAATACTTGTTGGTAGCAACAGATTACTTCACAAAGTGGATAGAGGCAGAACCACTTGCCAAAATCCGAGATGTGGACGTCAAGAATTTCATATGGAAGAACATTATCACCAGATTTGGCATCCCCAGAGCCATTGTTGCCGACAACGGAACGCAGTTCGACAGCAAGCTCATCAAAAATTTCTGTGCAAAATTCAAGATCAAGAACTATTTCTCAACACCAAGTTTCCCTCAAAGTAATGGGCAGGCAGAAGCTTCCAACAAAGTAATTCTGGATGGAATCAAGAAAAGGTTACAAGCAGCAAAAGGAAAGTGGGTAGATGAATTACCCAATGTGCTTTGGGCATATCGGACTACGCCGAGAAGATCAACAGGGGAATCTCCCTTTGCCATGGCCTATGGCACAGAAGCAGTCATTCCACTGGAGGTCGGCATCCCAGGGATCCGAACCCAGGGAGTTGAAAATGGGACTAATGACATACTCTTAGCCCGAGATTTGGATCTTTTGGAAGAACGAAGAGAGAAGGCTGCAATTCAGCTTGCAGTGTACCAGCAACAACTTGCCAGAGCATACAACAAGAAGGTCAACCCAAGAGATTTTCACGTCGGCGACCTGGTCTTGAGGAAAGTGGTCGGCAACAAGAAAGATCCCAGGGAGGGCAAGCTTGGCCCAAACTGGGAAGGGCCTTACAGGATTACCTCGGTGCTTGGTAATGGAGCATATCGGCTTGATGACAATGATGGCAAAGCATTGCCAAGACCTTGGAACACTTGCAATTTGAAGTTTTTCTACCATTGAGATGATTATTACTCTTGGCCAACGTCATCGATAAACAGATACTGGAAGACATGAACAATGAGAACCCAAGTGGAACTCAGGTTCACATTGGGGGCAGAGGAGCAGAGAAGATACAAAGCCTACCACTTGTTGAAATTTGTAGCAATTTACAAGTTGGTTTGGCCGAATAGCAAAGCCTACCACATGTTAGTTGGTTTGGCCGAATAACAAAGCCTACCACTTGTTGAAATTTGTAGCGATTTACAAGTTGGTCTGGCCGAATAGCAAAGCCCACCACTTGTTAAAATTTGTAGCGATTTACAAGTTGGTCTGGCCGAATAACAAAGTCTACCACTTGTTGAAATTTGTCGCAATTTACAAGCTGGTTTGACCGAATACAAAGCTTGACTTCGCTTGTTGAAATTTGTCGCAATTTACAAGTTGAAGTTAAGCCGAGATGATTCCTTAGCTTCGCTTGTTGAAATTTGTCGCAATTTACAAGTTGAGGTTAAGCCGAGAAGATTCCTTGACTTCGCTTGTTGAAATTTATGGCAATTTACAAGTTGAAGTTAAGCCGAGATGATTCCTTGACTTCGCTTGTTGAAATTTGTAGCAATTTACAAGTTGAAGTTAAGCCGAGAAGATTCCTTGGCTTCACTTGTTGAAATTTGTCGCAATTTACAAGTTGGAGTCAAGCCGATATGTTGTCATCATGGAAATTCGCGCCAAAACCAGCCGACATCAATTTACAGGTTCATGTATATTGTTTAATTCTTGTTGAAATTTATGGCACTTTACAAGTATATCATTGTTTATAACTTCAGTAAAGTTTATTGGTTGTATTAATCCTTGTTGAAATTTGTAGCAATTTACAAGCCGACATGAGATCATATGTTTACAAGTTGGCAGGCCGATTACAAAGCTTAGCTTCGCTTGTTGAAATTTGTAGCAATTTACAAGTTGAAGTTAAGCCGAGATGGTTCCTTGGCTTCACTTGTTGAAATTTGTAGCAATTTACAAGTTGGAGTCAAGCCGAGATATTTGTTTCTCTTCGCTTGTTGAAATTTGTAGCAATTTACAAGTCGAAGGGAAGCCGATGTTATGGCATACAGAATTATAGCAATCTGCTGGTTGGATAAACCAGAGAAGATGTTTAAACACTTGTTGAAATTTGCAGCAATTTACAGGTTAAAGTTAAGCCGACATGTTACCATCTGTTGAAATTTGCAGCAATTTACAGGTTGAGGTAAAGGTTAAGATTATTGTTTAACACTTGTTAAAACTTGAGTAAAGTTTACTGTTTATTTTAATCCTTGTTGAAATTTGTAGCAATTTACAAGTGGGGCAGACTGAGTTTGTTGTTTAACCACTCGTTGAAACTTAAGAGAAGTTTGCAAAGGTTAACATTGAATAGTATATGTTTTATACTTGTTGAAGTTTATGACAAGATTGCAGGACAGTTCCTTGCCGAAGTAAAATTTGCAGGTGTTATACCCGAGGTATGTTACCCTGAGAAGATTACACAAAGAAGGAAGAGTATGTAAAGTATGCAAAATATTCTAAGTATAAAGCTACACAGAAGCAGTAAAGAAAAGTCAGCGACTGAAGCATAAAGATAATAGGAGTCAATTGTTCAAAAACAACAAGGGGACACATCGGCCACAAAAGACAGCTTACATTGTTTAAAGAAAAGAAACAAAGTACAAAAAATAGAAGAAAACAAAAAGCATCAGGGCTGTCCTTCTTCAACTTGAACAGAAGGTTGGGCTAGAACCTCGGAAGGCTCTGGAAGAACCACCTCGGCGTCTTCTGGCTCCACAACCTCTGCATCTTTTTCAGCCAGGACCTCAGTTTCCTTGTCTGCTGCCATTTCGGCCACTTTGTCCAGCTGCCACTTCAGCATCAATCTCAGCAAGGGTTTTCATCAACACTTCTCTCTGCCAAAAGAAGGTCAGAGGATTAGAGTGCCGATGTCTGCCTTTTTGGGAGCAGCTTCAAGGTCTTCATCTTCAGTCAAGTCCAAGACTTGTTCACCCTTGGGAGGAGACTTGGCCTTCCTCACCAGGGCTTCATCTTCTTCTTCGGCGTCATCTTCAGCCTCGGCTTCAGAATCAGCTTCTTCTTCAACTTGGCCTGAAGGTGGAGAAAGAGCAAAAGGGAAGACGAATGGCTTTGGTTTTACGCCAAGGCGAGTCGGCAGGAAGACCAAGCTCTTTGGCCAAAAGCATTCCAACCCTAGAGTAAACCCCTTGTTGCATGCCTGCTTGACCTGAAGCTTGTAATCTTCTGCGACGTCGTCCATACCCTGTTTTGTAGCCCTTTGCATCGGCAGTTTTGAGGTCGGCTTCCTTGGTGGCCAAGGCTTCTTGCAGTTCCCTTTCGGCCTGGGCTGCTTTCTCCTCGGCTTCCTTCTGCTGAGACACAGCGACGGTCTTAACAACTTCAGCAGCCCTCGGCCTTCTCATCGGCAATTTGTTTAGCCTTGGTAGCAGCCTCGGCCTGTTCCTCCAGTTTTTTCATCTTGATTTGAAGGGCCCTGTTTTGTTTATGGATAAGAGCAAAACTCCTTCTCCATGTCGGCTAACTTCTTCGCTGTTTCAAAAGCCTGCATGGAGAAGGTATGGGCGTGTTGGATGGCCTGGAAGAATACAAGGCAAAAGTTATTATAAACATTTCAAAATTTTACAAGTATGAAAGACAAGTTATCCAATTCTAAAGACTCACTTGGACAGAGCGCTGCAACATGAGGGCGTAGTTCTCATATGGGTTCATCTGGGCATTACGCTCAAGGTCGCCCTCAAGAAGGACAGCAGTGCTGAGTGCCACGCCGATGTGGACATCGGCTGCGTTCTCGTTGGCATAGACGGGCCTGTGTTCAAGAGTAACTTTGGGCTCCCAGGGAACTTTGGGAACCCTGGAACCCGAAGTTGTGGCAGATGTAGACCTCGGCTTCTTTTTGCTGAGTGGCCCCTGATGGCTGGGCTTCAGCAGGTCTCTTTGCGGGTGCCGAAGTGGTCTTCTCGGCCAATTTGGAGATCGGCAGGGCATCTTCAGCCCTCTGCGTCAACCTCAGTAGCCTTGGCCTTTTGGTTGGGCCCTTTTTGACTCTCCTTGGCTTTTGGTGGAGGCACCGTTTGAGCTGGTGCATCATCCATATCATCAGGAAGATCGGGCCAAGAGGTCCAGCACCACTTTCTTTGGACGTTCCATCTCGGCTGTTTTCACAAGTCTTCGTCGGCGTTTCTTCTTTGTCACTGGAGCCGAGGTTGAAGGCTGATCGGCTGGCTCAGATGTGGAGGCAGCCTGTTCAGTAGAAGCAGTTGATTGAGAGGCGCTCTTCTTTTTCTTCTTCGGAACGTCGGCTAATTTGGATTTGTATGTGGGGATGAAATTCAGCAACAGTGGAGCTTTTCGTTGCTGAAGTGGAAGGTCCAAAAGTTTCTTCAAACCTCTTCCAGGGTAATAGGACTGGCGGAAGTCCTTGGGTGGCTGGCGAACGTCTGCAAGACAGAACAAAAACATGAGAGACAGATAAAATTTTGGAAAAATTGAAAGCAACAGTTAAGCAGTTGACACAGGGATCTTACCCTTGCCCTCCTTGACCGTTCGAGGAAGAGGGAATAGATGAACTTCTTCATCTGGGCCAAATTCCCAGTTCCCAGATGCAATGAGATAATCATCTCCAGCCCCTTTGTTGGAGTCTGGAAGGTCGGCTACAATCTTAAACGCGGTGGACCTCGGCTTAAGGTAATAAACATAACCTTTTTCCTTAAGGTTCAGGGCACACAGGGTGTAGCAGTATTGAATATCGGCAAGAGTGATTCTAACACCTTCCTGCCGAGCTAAGGCTATTATTCCATTAAGTGTCCTAAAGGCGTTTATGGTGAGTTGCATGGGGTTGAGGGTGTAGTAATGAAGGACTTCGCGGAAGAGGGGATCAAGAGGGAACCTAAGTCCACACTGGACAAAGGCTACTACAGGGAAGGGCATGTTGTCATTCTCGGGCATAATGGAGTCGTTCTCCCCAGCTAGTCTGAGATGGACATCGTCTGGGATGGAGAACTCTTGCCTAAAGTTTTGTAGTTTGATTGGGGAATTGACTCTATCTTTCCACACACCCATGGTCTCGATATAAACAAGTGTTTGGCTACAGAAACAGAGTATTCCTAAAGGATTCTAAGGACCACGGCTTAAACCTAGAAATCTGGAAAACAGAAAAGCAAAAACGAAATCTCAGAGTCAAGAACAGAAAAGGTGGAAGGTCAAGAACAAGAAATGAAATGGTGCAAGTGTTCACATACAAAATCAAGAAATGATTCAAAATTTACATGACAAGCGGAACAAGTAGAAGCAAGAAATTCCAGAAATAATCAAAGAACTGGAAAAGAGGGGAATGGTGGCTTACCAGAAAGGGTGAGGCCGGTTTGAGCTTCGCCGAGGTCAGATGACGGAAGCAACAGAGTCGAGAGCTTCGCGGAAATGGCAAATGGAGGCAGTTGCAGAGCTTCGAGCACGAACAATGAAGGATTCAAGGAAGGAAGAGTCTTAGAAAGAGAGAAAGCAAAAGAGATTCGAAAGATGCAAAAGTGAATGAAAGGAGAGAGGAACAACTGATTTTGTCAAAATTTGAAGAGGCGGCAAAATAGCAATAATTACGCCTAGGGTAACGCATGCGTCAGACGGCGCGGGCAGAGAAAAGACGGCTTATGGGCGCGTCACCAACACGCAGCAATGGGAGTGAGACGCGTCATCGGAACGGTTGAAAATTGGTGCATGACAGCTCATGCACGTAAGTGAATTGATTTGAATCTGAAGAGGACATGTCGGCCTGAAATGAATGATCTCGGCTAGAAGTTCTTAAGCCGAGGTACGAGAAAGAAGTTCAATGTAAGTTCCATCACCTCAGTATGCCGAGGTAATAGAACTTAGGGGGCAGTTGTGGGGTTATATTTCTGAGCATCAACACGTGGCAAGATGACGCCGACGTGTCATCAGAAGAGCTACGTGTCACAGTAAAGTTTTGCCAAGGTATTCTAGTATTTGCCGAGGTAATTTCTGAAGGCATCTTAATTCGGGATAAAAGTCTACAACCTCGGCCTAACATGCAAAGGCCGAGCTACCCGCAGAAGATTAAGGCCGAGGTTAATGTTATAAAATATTATCTTGGTTAGGTGGATGTCCAACCTAGTGGAGGAAGCCACGAGGCCATTATCTCACCAACAAGCTGGCCTTGAGGCCATGTGAAACGGCCATGAGGCCACTAGAAGCAATGTGCAGAAAGAAAGTGCTTTTACCTGGAAAGCTGCCAAAAGTGCTTTAGTGGGCTGGCAAGCCAGCTCAAAAGCTGGTAACCACTCCATCTCCATTCCGTGGTATATATAGAGATGGAGGACAACAAACAGAGGAGGCGGAGGGCATTCGAAGGGGATTCGGACTAGACTGAACTCAACTAGATAAAGAGAGACAACAAGCTAATTGTAACACTTACAATTACGAGCTTAGAGAGAGTTACTGAGAGTAAATTGTAATTCTTGTCATTATTCATAGTGAATTACCTCGGCCCCACCCGTGGACGTAGGCATTCTTTGCCGAACCACGTTAAATCCTTCTTGTCTTTGTGTTATTACTTGTGCCATCTATTCTGCCTGTGTTTTTACCGCTGAAATCACTAAGATAGGCAGTGTGGTCAGAAAATCACTCACACATTATGATATCAATGTATATATATGCCCTGTATATAGACATTACAACTAATTTATGACTTAATTTGTTTAATATATATATGTACATGTTTAATTTAAAATATTATTAAATAATAAATTTGGTTAAAAATTAAAAATTCAATTAAGATTTTATGGTAATAAATTAAGTTTATTTACATGAATTTATGATTTAATTTGTCATATATATATATGGTTAATTAAAAATATTATTAAATAAGGTAATTTTATGGTAACAAATTAGGGTGCTTAATTTAATTTATGATTTAATTTGTTATATATATGTGTGTGTATGTTTATGTTTATTTTAAAATGTTATTAAATAAAAAATTGGGTTAAAATTTTAAAACTAGATTAAAGTAGTTTGATGATTAATTTTTATAATAATAAATTAAGGCATTTATGTTAATTTAATGTGTTCTATATATATAATATGTATGTTTAATTTAGAAGTTTAGATAATAAAAAAATAAAAAGGTAAAACAATGTTAGTTTCATCTTCTTATATTGAAATTTAATTTTGACTTTTTTTTTTTTTCCTTCTCCACTCTCAAAATAAGCATTTGAAACATACTACCCGTTAGTTTGGATAAAAAATGTAATTGTAATATTTTAGTCCAAAATTATATGAGAGGTATGCAATTATTTTAAAAAGACATGAAAGTAAAGTGCTATTGGATCATACTATAAAGGGTAAAATGGATTTTGCCTAATTGTTAATAATGTACATTAATGGTGTAATTAGACGTTATTTTTTTTAATTTTGTTATATATAGTAAGTCAAGAAAGTACTGACTAATAAGGAACTAAAAAAAGTAGTGAGAGAGTTTAAAAAGCCTATAATGATTTTACACACTAAACTAGATAGTAAGGAGGGAGAGAAAAGAAAATAAAAATTTGTTAATATAAGAGAAAGGAAAATAATATATTTTAATTAGGTTAAGTGCATCAATAGTGAGGACTCTATGGTATTGGTGAAAGATGAAGAGATTAAGAAGAGATAGAATAATTATTTTTGAGAAGTTATTAAATGAGAAACATGAAGGAATGTCAAAAGGGGAGGAAGTAACCAATAATAAGGAAAACCAAGACTACAGATTCCATCACGAAATTAGAAACTTTAAAGTGGAGAGTGCTCTTAAGAAGATGAAATCGAACAAAACTTTAGGACTCGATAATACCCCTATTGAAGGTTAGAAATGTTTGAGTAAGAAGGGAGTTGCTTGATTGACTAGGTTATTTAGCAAGATTTTGTTGACTAAGAAAATGCCAGAGAAGTGGATGAATTGTATTTTAGTGTCAATCTATAAGAATAAAGGAGATGTCTATAATTGCAACGGTTATAGAGGAATCAAGATGATGTGTCATATAATGAAAGTGTGAGAGAGAGTGATAGAATGTCAATTGCGAGATATAATAGAGATGTTGGAGAATCAATTTGGATTTATGCCTGGTTAGTCAACAATGGAAGTGGTCTATCTTTTGAGAAGAGTATAGAAAAGCATAAAATAAAAAAAAATAGACATTCATATGGTTTTATCGATCTTGAGAAAGCATATAATAGAGTGTCTCAGGATATAATCTAATTGGTGCTAAAGAAGAAAGGGATGATAAAAGGTTACATTAATGTGATTGGGGACATGTATGAAGGTGTAGTGACTACTACTAGATTGTTTGCTGGAGAGACAAGTGAATTTTCAATTACTGTGGGGTAACATTAAGGATCAACCTTAAATCTTTATTTTTTTGTTTCAGTTATGGATGAGTTGACGAAAAATATTCAGGATGATGTACCATAGTGCATGCTTTTTGTAAATTATATTGTCTTAATGAATGGGATTAGAGAATAAGTTAACACGAAGTTGGAGACTTAGAGATAAGCACTTAAATCTAAAGGATTTAGGATAAGCAGAATTAAAACAAAGTACATGGAGTGTAATTTTAATAACAGTAACAATGGAAACAGAGAAGAAGTGAAGATTGAGAACCAAGAACTACTTATGAGTGAACATTTTTGTTATTTAGGATCGATTATCACAACGGCTGGGGAGATTAGAGCAGATGTGGTCCTTAAAATCACGATAAAGTTGTTTAAATGGAGAAGTGTGTCTAGGGTGCTATGTGATAAACGAGTATCCAGTATACTAAAAGAAAAATTCTATAAAATAACGATGTTGTATGGGACAAAATGTTGGGCAACTAAAAAAAATAATAATAATAAGATGAGCGTTGCTGAGATGAGAATGTTAAGGTAGATGTGTGGCAAGACTAGAAAAGAAAAAGTTAGAAATGCATATATTCGTGAATAGGTAGGAGTAGTACCGATAAAAAAATAAGTTGAGAGAGACTAGATTGAGATGGTTTGGTCATATACAATGGAGACCAACAAATGTAGTAGTAAAGATATGTGATACAGTGGCAGTAAATGAAAGTTTAGGGGAAGGAACAGACCTAAATTGATGTGAGTTAGTGTAGCAAACAGAGATATGCATCTCCTAAATTTAATTTATTCACCCAAAAAAAAAATCTCCTAAATTTAACTAACCAAATGGTTGTTGATCGAGTCGAGTGGAGAAGAGTGATTCATGTAGCCAATCTCATTTGATGGGACTTAAGGCTTGGTTTGGTTTGATTTGGTTTTATTGTAAGTCAAAATGCTATTTATCTATGACAACCCCACTCTGTGTTATGTTAATTAATATTAATTATGCTTATAATTCTAAGCTTGATATGATTTTGAATGCTAATTATGTGATTGTAAGTGTTTTTGAATTTGTATTTGTTTACCGTAGGAAAACCTGTTTGATTTTCTGCTACAAAAGTTAAATTGAAGGCCGTAGAGGCCACAGAGAACAAAATTGGTCAAATTGTTGTGATTAGCATAATTTTTAGAACCTATGGTGAAATTTAATTAAAAATTGATTCGGATCAAAATAATTAGATTAATTTGACTTAATTAAGTCCATTTGATTAGGCCTAAGCCTTGATTAGCCAATGTAATTAGTAAGATGCATATATATGTTAATTAGAGACTTAGCTCCTATTTTTGAACTCATTTCTCACCATTTGGCTGAGTTATACACTTCAAGAGAGCAAACTCTACACTTAAAGAGAGAGAGGGAAGAGAGTTGAGAAGAAGTTGAAGGAGATAGGAGGAATTGAGCTAGATTACACTTGAATTCAAACCTTAGGTATGATTTCTTACCTTAATCCTTGTAAATAAAACATGAATAATGTTTGGGGGCCCTAAAAAAGGTGGCTCAAATGGCTCAAATTGAGTAAAACGACGTAGTTTTGTGTTGTGTTGTGCCCAAAACGACGCAGTTTTGGGCAATTTGAGCCATTTGAGCCGCTGAATTTAGGGCTCTCTACCAGTGTTGATAAAACATCTAGAGGCTGGATTCACCTTGTTCTTGAACTCATTTGCATAGAATTGTACATTGGAAGCATGAATTACTTAGGAATGGAAGAACTAAATTAAATTGTGTACATGCATGTATAAGTCACCAAATTGAGTTTGAATTTCATGGAATTTTGCACATGCATGAAGCTACACTTGACATTTTTGGTGATGTTCCATGACTTTACCATTTTTCACTTCATGCATGGGAGTATTGGAGAGATTTGAAAAGAAAAGAATACAATTCATATCATATGTGGTTTCTACTTCATGTTTTGAGTTTGAATTCAGAACAATAGTTCATGATTTTGAGTAATTAGTCTCAAATTACCTATGATCTCATGTTATATAATGTATTCCATGTTTTTGTATTAAAAATGTAAGTTTTGAACCTTTGGAATTAAGTTTTGAGCTTCAAACAGAGTTCTGGAAAACCCAGAATTCAACATGTCTGCTCGAGCGAGAAAAGTGTTGCTCGAGCGTAGAAATCGAGCTCCCAGAAGTTTTACAAAATCTTACAAATCGCTCGAGCGACCAAAGTGGCGCTTGAGCGAGGACCCTTTTTACTTAGTCTTTCGCTCGAGCGACCATCGAGTGGGAAATTCACGCAACCAGTACTTTTGCAGACCGCTCAAGCGACAGAAGTTACGCTCGAGCGACCTCCCTTATTTTTGAATCCCCGCTCGAGCGAAGGGCCCTGTTTCAAAAATTTTGAAAAGACATTTTATGTTTCGTTTTCTGTTCTTTTTCACTTCTAAGCACTCTTAGGCATGCATTGAGTACACTAAATGAATTAAAGAGCATAGAAGAAGCCTAAGAATATTAAGCAAATTAAAGAACGAAATGAATTGTATTATGACCCAATGTGTTATGAAATATGTAGGGTCAAGCGCAAGGACGAATCAAGCACTGGAACACTATGAGTAATATAAAGATATTTTTATGTATGCATTGTTTTCTAAATGTTACCTACGTTGTAAATTTCTGACTTTATGAACTTGTACTATGAATGAGTATTCTATTCACTTGATTCATAATAAAGTATGTGAAGTGATTGATATATGAGTATGAAATGGGCCTAAGGCTGTTTGGCATGTTTGACGAGGACACAGATTTGGACTAAGGCCGTTTGGTATATTTGATGAGGAGACAGATTGGGCCCAAGGCCGTTCTGAATGCTTAACAAGATAGACTAAAGGTCATCTTATATACAAATTGGACCAAAGGTCGTTTTGAATATGAGTATGGATGTGATCACAATCATATGCACATAATCATGAATATAAGAATGGTGGACCTAAGGTCGTTTAGTAATATGATATGGAGGACCGATGGTCCTTGGTACATGGATCCATTAGACCTAAAGTTGGTTTATGAATGAGCAATGGACTCGAGGTCGTTTTGTATAGATGGACCTAAGGTCGTTTTGTTTTATATTGAGTTGGACCCGAGGTCGTTTTTCCTTGTTGTGATCTACAAATTTGTGTGTGAATGGGAATATTAGTTCAAATGTTTAATTTATAAGTATGACTCATTGTGAACGAAACTCATTTATTAACCTCTTTACTCTGGTATTATTCACTGGGCATTAGCTCACTCTTTATTTATATGTATGTAGGTGAGCAGCGAGATGTCCTACCCCAGCCCCAGTGAGCGTTGAGAAACCAAGTTTTGTGAGGTCAACCAAGGTCGCCTCATGCAGAGGCCTTACTTTTATTTTCCTTTTGTTTTTGTTCTCTTATGGTCTAGTATGACCAACGTTGTGTATAACCTTGGAACTTGGTGCTGAAACTGTAAAATGATCCTGGATATACGTAGTACATGCATAACATAAATATTGCATGGTGTGAGTTATTTCATGTATATGAGAAATTTTTTGATTAAACCATGTATGCACAGCTCGATGGACAATTCTTGTATGTGATGCTTTCTTAGTTTGGCCCCCTATTATTAAATATGGTTTGATTTCTGACTAAGGCCATAGGTAATCTCATGATTACTGGCCGGTTATGACTCTAATCCATAGGGGCAGGTTCGGGTCATGACATTATGGGTCCCATTATAAAAATAAAATAAAATAAAAGAGTTCTAACTAAAATTTAGCAGTTTGTCACATCTTAATTTTAATTTGACACAAAATTGGCAATATCATGTGTTGATAACTCTTACATCATGCGATTTTTATTTTTATTTTTTATTTTTTGCCACGTGATAGGATGTTAGTAAAATTAAATTATTACAGCAGATGAATGACACCCCCCATTAATTCAAATTTGAGACCTCGTGACCACTAGTGACTATAGGAATTTTTATTAGGGTAGACATTAAAAAAAATTTACACTTCACAAATTTATTAATTTTTCTTTCGAGAACATAAAAAGTAGTTATATTAAAATAAAACAAACTACATACAATAAAAAGAAAAATAACATGACCCTAAAGGGCCAAACATATAGTCAAACAACAAAAAAAAATAAAAAAATAAATAAAAACCAGGAAAAACCATCAATTTTCTTATAAATGTGTTTTGGAAAGTTAGATTTACATCAAACCAAGCAAGATATAGCAGGCCTGGGTTAAAACTTGACCCATTTATACTCCATGGTTTTGAGTTTTGTATATATTGGTGTTGTTTAAATCTATTCTAGTCCTTGTTGTTGATTGGGAGTTAAAATTTAGATTGTTGCCTACGTTTGAAATAGGATGGAACTTAGTAGTTGTGGGGATATTCTGTCTGTTTGTTCTTGGGTTTGTTCGAGTGGTCTTTTTTTCGCTCGAGCAGTCTTTGTTTTCTTCCAGATTCTAGGTTTGCAGTCTAAACTTCTAAGAGGGGGGTAGTTCTTCACTCGAGCAGTCTGGCTGCAGTCTAAACGCCTGAGAATTTCTATTCTTTGCTCGAGCGGTGTTTTGTTCGCTCGAGCGATTTGTTCTGCAAAGTTGTTGTCTTGGGAGTTTGGTTTCTAAGCTTGAGTTGTGTTTTGGTCATTCGAGCGATGTTCTGTGTCTGACGTTCTAGTGGTGTTTTGGTTACTCGAGCAATCTACTTGTATAAAGCTATGGGAAAAAATAATCTTTTCTCACTCTTCTACTTCTCTCTCTCTCTCTCTCTCTCTCTCTCTCTCTCTCTCTCTTAAAATTCTTACATAAACCTCCCTATATACTCAAACCGTGAATCTCGCCACCTTGGTGCTTTGGGATAAAAGGTAGAGCATGAAGAGATGATTCTTTTAATTTGAGAAGTTTGGGTTTTGGTCACCGTCAAATTCGGGGGTTCATTTCTCTCTCTTTCTACTATTGATATAGAGATTTCTTTAATGTTTTTGCATAATACTTAGCTTCGTTATGTGCTCATGAATAGAGTAGTATTTTGGGAGTTTCGGGTTTGATTTGGGGTTTTGAATTGGGTTATACAATTGTGATGGGTTAAAATGAAATGGTTTGGTGAATGAAAAGTATTGAAAATTATGGAATCTCTTTTAAATATGGATTTTGAAATGAATAGATTTTGTTTGAAATATTGGAAATCCTTGGGATTTATTGGTTTGGAACAAAGATGGAAAGTGATAGGATTGTGGAATAATGTTCTAATTCATGTTTGATTGGGAAGGGGAGTTGAACATGTATTGTTACTCCTATATTGAAATTTCAAGATTTATATTTGTTGTTTAAAATTATCTTTTGTATAGAAATATTTGTTTTGGCTATCAGTGAAGGATATCGTTGATTGTTATAGAAATTGCATGAGAACTAGGTTAATTGAAACCATTCATTCATGCATTACATTTGAACACTTATTTCATATTTATACATTGAAAATGTATCGTTTTGAGAAAAATAGGTGAATACCTTGGTGAATCTGGTTAGAGGGTGTGGTTGTGGTTATTATTATGTTGGCATGTATGTCCTTGGTGAAAATTCAGAAACCCGCTCGGTTAGGTGCCGATATGACTGATTAATACTAGTACAATGGCTTTGGTAGTGCTTGTATAGCCTACTAGCAAATATGTACTTAGAGATTCCCAATGTGTATATCCACTGCCCTCTTTTCTGTTTTGGAAGTAACAGTTTATTGATTGAATTATAACATGGCATTGCATTGTTTGAAAGAGAAAATGCATTGTTTTTGGTAAAATGGTATTCATGTGCATTCACCAATATGGCTTGGTTAAGCATCATACTATTCATTAAATTTGTCTCTACTGGGTATTAGTCACCCTATGTGGAAACCAACTTTCAGGTATTTATGGTATGCCTTCGCCAAAGGGTTAGCTTGGGAGGACTATGGAGCTGAAGGCTTATTTTGTTAATGTCTTTTGTACAAGCCTAGAGTTTTCATTTGTATTAGGCATCAACTCACTATTATTGTAACCAAGTATTGCATTGGAAACTTGTAACAATTAGAA
The DNA here is from genome assembly GCA_036172215.1 of Camellia granthamiana. Classification (NCBI taxonomy): domain Eukaryota; kingdom Viridiplantae; phylum Streptophyta; class Magnoliopsida; order Ericales; family Theaceae; genus Camellia; species Camellia granthamiana. Next base: position 94,798,589 of record CM069907.1, read on the forward strand.
CATAAACTTATCTTTATTCCTTTTTACTTCTATGTATATTTATTACATGCTATAGATTCATAATATAGGATTAATGAATGTATTATGCATGTGACGTCCTTTTGTAATATTTCAAGGAAAATCAATGAATGAATATTAGTTTTGGTAATGATGTCGATATTGTATGTTTAAGACTATAAACTTCCGCTTATCTATTAAGTATTATGAGGTTATCTATTGTCAATATTTTCGGGGCGTTACACAAGGTCTGTGTCAACACCCGCTGTCCCCGTTGTTGCTGCCTACCTCGGCCATTGTCGTCACTGTAGTTCGGACAATGCTAGAAGCTAGAGTTAAAGAGGAAGAACACCCACAATGGTATGTGAAAAGGCTTGAGATAATAGAGAACCATTGTAGGTGTCGAAAATCCAAAAATCTATGTCAAAATCGAGAGAGAAACACTCAAAACTGTGGTCTTGACATAAAAAGCCCAGATCTACATTGTAAAAGTGCAGATCTATATTCTAAGAGTACATATTTACACTTTAGAAGTGTAAAGGAGGTCACTGGAGCATTGTCGGCGCACTACTAGAAATCTCTTAGAGAGAGAAGCTTTTATTGCTCTCTCTCTTTCTCTCTGTGGAATTTTTTTTACAAATTTATTAATTTAAACTTAACAAATCCACCCCCCCCCAAAAAGGGGGGGGGGGAGGGGCTCTAATATATTAATATCATTGTTCTAACAAAAAATGTAAATACACGAACTTTTACAATTATAACAGACGAGATTTCAAATTTTGAAATCGTTGTATAACAAGTTCATTATCAATATTATCAAATACATCATTTTCAATGTTTGTAACCAAACAATCATTCATCTACTAATCTTCCATTTGATTACGCAATCGATTTTTTTTTTTTATATATTTCATTGTTGAAAAAGCTCTTTCAATTGTTGCAGTTGCAATTGGTAGAATCAATGTCAATTTCACAAGCAAATAAACTAAAGGATATATGAGATCCCTCTTTGTCTCTACGAACTTCTTAGCAATGTCACCAATTTATTTTAGTTTTGAAAACCTATTGGAGTGTATATCAACAATGTAGTTCTCTAGTTGACTGTCAAGTGCCATCAACTTTATTCCAAAAAAAATCATATGGATAAAACTCAACAAGTCGAATCAACCTTTTCTTATCAATAACAAGAAATGAATCATAAGGGTTCAAGGAAACGACGAAAAGAAGCAACTCGGTATTAACCTCTATAAAATGGTAGTTAAGCTTTTGAAGTTGCATATATATGACTGTGTGGAATAGCTCAATACGATAGTGATATAAATTTGTATTTTTTGATATTTTGTGCCATAATCTCCCACGAAATACAAATATGTCATCCATGTGAAGAATATGAATATTCTGTTTGCTACAAAATGAACAAACTTGAGTCAATAAAGAATCCCATCCATCATCCCTGCTTAGACAATCTAACCAATGCCATATCATTTATAATATCTTGATTTTTTTATTTTATTTCTATTTTTTATTTTATTTTTTGTAATGCTAATGACAACTTATTTGTAATTCCCATGATATTTTTCAACAAATGTAAATTGAAGGCAAAATCAAAGGACTGCACTAAATTCATTGGACGATGAGCTTCAACTCTTCGATTGACATGTAAGCCATCTTCTTCACAAAATCAATTACATTAACCATATAATAGAATTTGAAAATCAAGTTCATAATTGCTCCATAATGTGATCTCCAATGTGTATCACCGGCCCGTAAAAGACTAATTTCTTTATTTAAACTTGTACCACTAACAAGTTTATCATTGTTTAATGCTTTTGTAGCTGTAGCAATTTGTTTCTCCTAAAAAATATCTCTTCTTTTACAAGATCCTCCAACAACATTTACTAAACTAGAAACCAAGCAAAAAACTTTGGCAGTATCAATGTGATTTTTAGCAATAGTTATAAGGGTCAACTGAAGTTGATGAGCAAAACAATGAATATAAAATGCAGATTCATTCTCTCTCAAAATTAAAGTTTTAAGGACCTTGAATTCACCTTGCATATTACTAGCTCCATCGTAACTATACGAACACAGAAAATCCATTACTTGTTGATGAAGAAATCCAACAAAGAAGATTATTAGAACCACCATGTGATCGTCATTTACAAGAGAAAACACCCCATGGGGTATGGTCTATTTACAATAATTTAGTGTCTTGCCTAGCAAATAGTACAAACTCTATAAGTCCTTTCCTAAACAATCCCCTATTGTTTAAGACTTCTATATCGATAAGATCTCATCTTTTGATGAGTTTTGCACAATATAAAATACTAATGTAGTGTTTTATTAGGATTAGATAACTGCTATACTGTAGACACCCCATTTTTGACCGACCATAAGACTCAGACGTCATCGTTTGTGCGCGCGATGATTGTGCATGTTTGTGCTCGTTTTGAGTGCCCGAAGTTCTCGGCTGAGTGTCGTGTCTTTGAGCCTCTAAACCCTTTGTGTTTTGGCCTTGTTTTTGGGCCAGACCTTGGTGCCTCTTGCCTGGAGGAGAGAAAGGCCCTGCCGGCCACTTTTGGCATTTGTCAACCACTTTTTCTCCATGCCAGCCACTTGAAGTGGCCGGTCAGCTAGTTAAAGTGGCCGACCGGCCAGTTGAAGTGGCCGACGGCCAATTCTCTCCTTTTTTCAGTTATTTTCAGATCTTTTGAGCCAGCTGTTGCACACTGAGTGTATCCTCCATACACGTGTATGGATAGATTCAAACAAGCTTCTAGCTTGTCAAGGAAGCTTTGGCTTGCATTTTTTATATAAGGAGAGGTCCCTTCCCCTTGTTTGGGGTTCAGAATTTTTAGAGTCAAAATTTTCACTCTCTCTCTAAAATTCTCTCCCTCTTTCTCTATATTGTGTTACATTGTGCTCAAAAGTGAGTGTTCTTCACATTTTTGCCTACAACCCGTTAGCCAAACATCTTGACCTTGGAGCTGAGATTCCTTAAGGCTTGTTTGGACTTCCTAAAGCTGGTTTTGGCTCAGAAAAGCTGTTGCCTTGCTACTGTCCTTCAACGGTAAGCATATTCCCCTTTTAAGCTTATTTTTGTACACCATCTTGGCCACCTTTGCATGCTGTTTTGGGCCTAGTTGTCAACTATAAAAACCTTTTTTTTTAAGTGTTTAAAATGATGGTTTAAGGCTCTTTTGGAGTTAGGGGTGGTCTACCCTCTTTATTGGCTTATTTGCTAAGAGTTTTGCTACCTTTTAAGGCTTTTCAAACAACTTCTTTTTGGCCTTTTAACCACTGAAATCCAGGGGAATTTCAGTGGTAGAAACTTGGTTTTGAGGTCCCAAATGGGAAGGGGTGGTCTCTCCTCCTTGTGTTTTCTTTACAAGTGTTGATGGCCTAAACTTTGAGCATGTGTTTCTACCATTTCATGGCTTGATCTCAGCATGTTTTTGGCTATATTTTAACATGTTTAAACTTCGTTTTTGGTTGGTTTAGTCACTGGTTGTTTGTATCTTGCACTTGTGGTGCAATTTTGCTTACTAGCTTAACATGCCCAATGAGTTATTCCATCATTCTAGCATGTGTTAGCTTGGCTCCAGGCATGCTTTAACTTTGATTTCGATGGTCTTGATCATATATGCTTTGCTTTGTATGGTTGTAGTGTAAATGGCCTTAACTAGTTTTGAGTTTTGAGGCCTTTAACATGTTGTGTATGTGATGATTGCATGTTTTGGCATCATTTAGCATGCAATTTCAGTGCATATAGTGTAGACACACTCTCACATATTTCACTCTTTCATCGCTTTTGAGAGTTGTGCTCTATGCCTTACTTGTAAGCCTACATGCAAACTTGTTTTTCTTGCTATTCGAGCTTCAATTTCAGCATTTTGTAGTCTCTGATTTGGTATGATTAAGCTCTATCTAGAGTTGGTTTGGTTGTTTATGCTTGATATTGCATGCTTCTAGAGTGATGCACTTTACTAGCTTAATGTATTTGGCTTTTGAGCATGCATTACATGAGTTGTTTGCATTGTTTTTAAGTCACTTAGCATGCTATTTCAGTGCTGCAATGTGTGTTATTGCACTCCATTGTTTCAAACTTTCATTCACTTTGAAAGTGGCCTTAAGCCCCTTGTTGGCTTGAGCATGAACTTGAGGCATTCATGCCTATTGGTTTTAATCCCTAGAGGATTTCTACTAACCAATAGCATGATACTTTCTTCATTCTCAAGGCACTCGAAGCTTAGGTCATCTTTCAAATTAGAGAACTTACACATTGGACTTAACCAATTAAAGAATGGTTCGGTAATGTAAAATGTGTAAACAAGAATTGAGCAAAGTAAAACTTGTGCAAGATAAACATATTGTTTGCATTGCATGTGTTTGGATTGGACGTTAATCCAAACACGAGAAATGTGAGACGTTTCATACTCCAAGTGATGAAACGTGTCACATTTCTTAGTCGCCGTCCCCCCCTTGATCATGCATGATAAGGTGGAGGTTCTTCGAGTCTTATTTGTGCATTCATCAACATTGTACACACTTGGTTCTTGGCCACCATGCATTGAAAATGCTTGGTTGGTGGCTCGGAAGCCAAGTGCCACACTCTTTTGAGCTTGAGACATGATAAGGAGGGTGACCGTACACACATTTCCTTGCAAATACATTGTTGTGCCTCTGTTGTTCTCTGTTGCAGCAAAACCAGCAGTCTGGAAAATAAGTGGCCGACCGGCCACTTGAAGTAGCTGACCAGCCACTCCAACTAGCCGACCGGCCAGTTGAGGTGGCTAGCAGCCACTTTTTGTGGCTGACCGGCCACCAGCCCAATTTCGTGCAAAAATGATTCTGTTTTGAGGCAGAGGCAGTCTGGAGGATTGGTTCATTGTTTGGAGGTCAAGGCGAGTGTAAACAGAGGCAACCTTTGGCGAAGCGATGGATTTCCGAGCGAACGCCAACCGAGCATGCATGTCTCCTTCGTCCCTCAAGGCCGTTTAAATTTCGTGAGTTAGCTTAGCATAGTTAATTATTCAATTTGGTCTGTACCATTTAATTAGCTTAGTGTTAGCTAGTTATTCAATTCAGTTTGTAATTAATTAGCTTAGCATAGTTAATTAGTTGGTTTGTAATAATTAGTTTAATTAGCATAGCTAGTTAGCTTATTCATTCGGACCCTCCTTCGAGAAGGCGCAATGTTGTAATAAGTGTGCGTGTGTGTGTGCATGTCTTCCAACCCCACTTCTTTCTTCTTTTTACTTATCAGCTTTCGATGGTTAGTTTAGGGCATATTTCAATTAGCATCCTTATGCTTGCATGCGTGCACCATTTATTTGTATTGCATGCACCGAGCTCGGTGCATCATTCAAACTGCATTGTATTTCAATACACTTACTTGAATACGTGTTTCAAAGCATGTTATCAAGTGTTGCATTCATATGCCACTTTAGATAGCCGAGCCTATTTAGTTGCATTATTGCATGTGTTGCATTAGGCATTTAGCATAGTTAGGGATCATGCATAATTTCTAACTAGCTTTTGTTTTGGCTCGGAGTACATTGTAAGTGTTTACGCTTTAGCGTACTTGCATGAGTGTGAGTGTTGCCATGATAGCATGCTTGCCATGAGGCTATTTGCTTATATGCTAAACTGCTTGAATGCCTGTGGGTGAAGGCTTGATTGCCTGAATTGGAATAACTCGATGATGTTGTGAGTTTTAAGCCCACTTTGCGAAGTGAAAAAACCTTGTTTTCAAGCCCACTTGTGGATGGCAAATCCGCGCTTTAGCCTACTTGCGAGTAGCACTTTCAAACCATTTTCAAAAACAAACATGAGTTGTTTTGTTCCAATCCTTGTGATTCGGTCTATACTTGTATGTTGTGCGCATCACATAGTAAAGTTAGATTAATAATCGGAATAAGAACGCATGTGTCTATAAAACAACATATCATAATAGTAGAGGCCGATCCTTTGATCGGGCAAGCGGGGGTACTCATTTCATGACCTTCCCCCCTCGTACCCAAGTTCCCGAGCCGAGGCAACTTTGGTGATGACGGACACGTGGCCTTTAGCGTGAGTCAGGGTTTCCTAAATTTCCCAAAACAAAATATTTAGGTAGCGACTCTGTAATCTGGCAAAGCAGTCAAGTTTGGCATTTTCAATTCAAAATCTGATTTTCCAAAATGATTTGTCGGATGAGACTCTTTGGTGATTTATCAGTCTTACATTGCACTTTATGAGATTAGATTCAGAATCGTGACAGGAGTCCGAACTATAGTAGCTGGGACCTAATTCGCGCCCTCTCCGAAAGGGGGGACGCGTGGAGGAAGTTCGGGCAGTCTACAGTTTCTGGCGACTCTGCTGGGGATTAGAGAACTTGACTGGAGCTCATGATATGTTGTTTTATTTACACTTATGTGTTTCTTTGCATTACATTTGCATTGGTGCGCTTAAGTCACAGTGTTTGCTGTCTATTATTCTTGAATGGTTTGCTGGAGGCTTGCTTGGAAAAGCGTGCCATAAGGCTGACCGGTTATGGGCTCTGCCACAATGGAAACACAAACCTTGGTTTTGCCGAGGCACCCTTTTTGACCAATCGACCTAGTTGTATATCAGAAGCCATAGAGACCATTCCAAACTAGGACAGGTTGCTTACCCGAATGTAGGTTGTTTGAAACCATTTGCTTGCGTAGCGAACCCCTAGTTCCTGACGAAATTAGGACAGGGAAACCCTACCCCCACCATAGGGGTGTTTTGCTCTCACTTGCTTGATATGTGTTGTTAGGGTGTGTCTCTATAGGATGTATGTATCAGTTGCAAGTCTGGGTATCAGTCTGAGGACATCAGTGTTTGAGGGTATCAGTATTGTGGTAGAAAATTTGGGGGCAGAAATCAGTGGTTAAGTGCAGTTTGTCCAGCTTATGATTATCAACTGTGTGTTGTCTTTATCTAAGCCGAGATGTTGCCCGTTTTCTGATTGTTGTTTCCTTTTTTTTGCTTTATTTTCCTTTTTGCAAGGTAGTATTTTATCATTGCTTCCAAAAAGGCAGATACTCCCCGAGCACTCTGGACTAGAGGAAGGAGACTTTCTCGATCTGAGGATCTAATTGGTGGACAACCAGTGTTCGTTTCGCTACCCCGGTTACTAGACGGAGGTCAGTCAAGCATAGGTCATCAGTTCAATAGTCTCCGATTTAGCGATCACTATCTACCTCACCTGTGCGCAGTAGGGTTCAGTTTCCTATTTCAGAAAGAGAGCATTCACTAGATCCGATAAACCAGCCCCCTTTAGTCAGTATGAGTATGGAAGACATGATGCGTCAGCTCCAACAGACTATGGAGGCCATGCAGCGGGATGCTGCCTGCCAAGTAGAGGTTATCGCCCGCCAGACCGAGGTCGTAGCCCAGCAGGCCGAACTCATTACCAGGCTACAACAACAGCAACAAACACAACAGGGGGCAGCTTCTGCATCCTATCCACCTCCAGTAGAAATTCCTGCACCAAGGGCTCCTATTCGAATAGCCAATGCCCAGGAGAATACAGATGTCCCAGTGGATCCCACTCCACCTCAAACATCCAAAGCACAGGCCTACCCAATTGAGGCCCCTCTCAAGTTCGAAGTGGATCCAACTACATTAAAAGTGAGTAAGCTTGAAAAGCTGTTCAAGAAGGCTCAAGGCGTTAACTCCATTCCAGACATAGAGGATGGTTACACGGATTCGGCAGTAACATTGCCAGACTGGTTCAAGATGCCACATATAGACTTTTTTGACGGTTCGGGAGATCCTATGGTTCCTCTGAGGCTGTTCTCGGATATTCTGCGCCCGATAGGCTTGACTATACTCCAGAAACTATCTCTTTTTCGATCGAACCCTGTCGGGTATTGCGGCCATCTGGTACGCCAAACTGGAGGATTCAGTGAAGAGGAATTGGGAGGAGATGGCCCAGGCCTTCGTTGCCCAATATTCGTACAATACTCAAATCGAGGTCACGACTCATGATCTCGAGGCAACCAGGCAGGAGCCGAAGGAAGGATTTTCCGACTTTGTCACTCGATGGAGGGCTAAGGCCTCCATGATGACAACTCGGCCACTCGAGAAAGATCAGATAAGGATGTTTGTGTGCAACCTACAACCCAAGCTGATGCAGAAAATGATCATCTTACCCCTCTCCACCTTTGCTGACCTGCATGAGATAGGGGTACAGATAAAAGATGCTATGAAGTAAGGTCTGATTGACTAGGAGAGAGAACAGCCCAAGAGGGCGTTTACACGTGGTTCGAATGCAGCTACAAGTAGTAGTGCAGCCGCAAGAACTTCTGATGTGGGCATAGTCACCACCACCACCTCAAAAACAGCCACACCCTTCACCGGCTCTTCCGGAACCACCTCTCAACCAGCAAAATATTCGCCTAGGGGCCAGAGGACCTTCACCCCACTTTACATACCCCTGTCCAAAGCCTTAGGGGTTCTAATCAGAAAAGGGCATCTGAAGCCCCTGGAACCACGCCCACTGCCAAGTAACCTCCCTCCCACACACAATCCAGCTAAGTATTGTGCCTTCCATCAGCAACATGGGCATGATACTGACCAATGCTTCAGATTACGTCATGAGATTCAAGATCTCATTGACAACAAGGTGATTGTGCCTCCCGAGAAGCCAAATGTCACCACTAACCCTCTCCCACCACATAACAACCCTTCTCCTCCACCCAGGCAGATAAACCTGATTCAAACCACGACCGTTCTATACAACCCTAGCATATACATCACTCCATCCCACCTACCTAAGCCAACGGTGTTCATCCCAGAATGCACAGACTTATGCATGATGAGCACGTTATTAACCCTATCCAAGCCAATGATGGTGAATGTCGAAGACAGAACTGGGGTAACTTTCGAGGAGAATGGGAACGTTGGTTCAGAACCTGAGGGATCTGCGAGTTTAACTGAGGAAACATACAACCCGTGCGGTTATATTGTGTCGACAGACTAGGCTAAGCCGAAAGTGGAGTTGCCAACTGGGGCAGAGGTATATGTTGTCCGAGAGGACGGGCCGAGTCAGGGGCTGGATGACCTAGCCGACCTTGAGGAGGATATCAGCAATCTACAGTTCTTCGATGAGCGGGACCTGGGGGATGTGCAGGTTGGTTGGTGTGATGCGAACAGAGCAACAGATGCTACAGGGTAGCTCAGTGACGAGCCAGATATTATTGAGAAGTCTTAGCCAAAATAGGGGCAATCAGAAATTAGAACATCTACAGTGGCTGGAATGGTCGAGAACAAGGAAGAATCGTCGGAGAGCACCGGTGCAAAGAATTTTGCTCAGGACTTGGGCAGTTTGTGCGCAGCAGACACAGAACAGAAGAACGCGCTGTAGCGGTTCGAACAAGAGAAAATCGAGAATGATGACAGGGCTAGAAAAGCCAAGGCCCCTGCGGGGACAGAATGTGTTGTGAGCATGGAAACAACTATAGCAAAATCAGATAGTTGTCTATCGGTTGCTGAGGGCATGTGGTGGGAAGATGATGATTTGAGTTTGGCCGATACTGATGAAGACTAGGGACAGAGCCTCCCAAATGACACCTGGTATATTGAGGAGGTCGACCATATGACTCAGAGTGGGCGGTACTTCAAGCCCCCACATTTAGACCAGCCGGAGGCATTAGGAAAAGACAGGGAAGCTGAGAAGCAAAAGGACAAGCTGTTAGAGGAGGAAGCTGTACTAAAGCAGCTAAAGAAAATTCAAGCAGACATCTTCATCTGGGGACTGCTCATACCCTCCAGGGTACATAGACAAGTTGTCCTTTCAGCCATGGACAAAGCTAAGCTTTCGATTGATACAACGCCTGAACAGTTGGTGGGATTGGTGTTTCCTGGTGGTGCTTCACTAACCCTGACATTTACAGACAAAGAATTACTGCCTGAGGGCTCCAATCACAACAAACCATTGTACATCTCTGTGGAGTGTATAGATAAGTGGGTACCGGTTGTCCTAGTTGATACGGGATCTGCCACAAATGTATGTCCGTCGCGAACAGCATATGCTATCAGGTTGAAGCCCGCAGATTTCGCACCAACAGCCCAGGTGATACGGGCTTACGATAACACTAGCCGAGAGGTGATGGGGACGGTAAGAATTAAAACTCAGGTTGGCCCGAGTCAACAGGACATCGAATTTCATGTTCTAGATGTTCCAGCCACCTTCAACTTACTCCTTGGACAGCTGTGGCTGCACCAAATAAGAGCTGTCTCTTCCACCATACACCAGATATTGAAATACCCCCACGGGAAAGGGGTGGCAATTGTTTTTGGGAACTCTTCAATACATCCGCAACGAGAGGTTACTACGCCAATCTTAGAGATTACACACGGCGAGGAGGGTGTCTTCTTGTCTGGGTTCACCTTAGTGAGGCTCAGGTGGTGCAAGATCTTCTAGCTGTTGATGAGGGGCTGTATGTCAGTGCACAATCTCTTTACCTCATGAACAAGCTTCGACATGTGCCTGGGATGGGATTAGGAAGGAATGGCCGGAAAGACGTCACTGCATTGGCCGAAGTGCCACACAATCCCCATACCTTTGGTCTAGGTTATACACCTACCAAAGAGAACTGGGTGAGAAAAGGAAAGAAGATAGCTGGAAGAACTAGAGCTAAACAAGCTGGGAAGCACTATGAGTTAGTGCATAGACCTATCCAAGGGACCCTGAATGGACGCTCTGTCTGGGAAGGGGAAGATTTCCCGTTTTGCGGCTTTCCAGAGCCATGGTTGAATTCAGAGAGGCGGCGCTTACCGGGTGTTGAGATCTTCTTTGACTTACAGTTACCAGGGGATGAAGTTGCCAAAGAGTAGATTGACTCAACAGCTATGGCTGAGCAATGCCATGAGGATGAGTCCGATGGCATAGAACTTGAAACTAGGGTAGCACTGGCTTGTCTCCTCTCAGATCCTCAGATCTTACCAGAGTGCTCGGGGGATGATTTCTCAGTTTCCATGATTGGAGATAACTCGGCTGTGGGCCCTTCTGCCAGCATTCTAGATGTATCCATCGCACCCTCCCTCATCTGGCAATACGAGGAAGGCTTTTTATCTAGCAGTTCTGGGTCAAGTAGTGAATCGAAATCTAATTCCACAGAGTCTGTGGAGTCGGAATCAGCTTCCAGTTCTTTTGAGTCAGAGTCTGGTATTCTTGGGGGTGATAACCCGGATGCCACTGTCCTGTCCAGGTCGTCATTTTCATTTTCTTTTGAGTCGGCTGTAACTGAAGAATCAGACGATTTAGAAGTTAATGAGAATGGTACTGCTGTGGCTTTTGAGTACTTTTCTGTGCCTTTAGTTTATTGTATTAATCAGAACTTTCAAAATTTTGATGAAAACGACGAGAAAGATATTCCTCCGGTTTTGAAACACTTAATTGACCGAAAGCATGAGAGGTTTGTAAAACCTTTGGTTGATGAAATCACCTCAATTAACGTTGGTACTGAGAAGGATCCACGTCTAGTCCAGATCGGGTCCACGTTGTCTTCGGAGGAGTGCGAGCGCTTAGTCGCTTTATTAAAAGGTTTCAAAGATGTTTTCGCGTGGTCCTACGAAGACATGCCTGGAATCGATCCTGAGATTGTACAGCACCGGATCCCTCTTGACCCAGAGGCCCGACCTGTTAAGCAGAAGCTTCGAAGGATCCGCCCGGATTGGGTTCTGAAGATCAAAGAAGAGGTCACCAAGCAGATTAATGCAGGGTTCCTGTTAGTATCTGAATACCCTACTAGGTTGGCCAATATAGTTCTGGTGCCGAAGAAAGATGGTAGAATTCAAGTGTGCGTGGATTTCAAGGATCTGAACAAAGCCAGTTCGAAGGACGACTTTCCTCTGCCGCATATCGATGAATTGGTGGACTTCACTGCGGGACATGCACTGCTCTCATTTATGGATGGGTTTTCAGGCTACAACCAGATTTTGATGGCACCCCGAAGGCAGGGAGAAGACTACTTTCACTACCCCCGTAAGGAACCTACTGCTATAAGGTGATGCCGTTCGGTTTGAAGAATGCTGGGGCTATGTATCAACGGGCTGCGACCACGATCTTGCATGATATGATCCATAAAGAGGTTAAGGTGTACGTGGACGACATGATTGTCAAGTCCAAGGAACGAGAGGGCCACTACACCACCTTGAAGAAATTTTTCCAACGGATCAGAGAATATCGGTTGTGGCTGAATCCTCAGAAATGTACTTTTGGTGTTACAGTAGGGAAAATGCTGGGGTTCTTGATCACACAAAGGGGCATTGAGGTCGATCCTTCCAAAATCAAGGCCATCGTAGAAATACCACTACCAAGGATTGAAAAGGAGGTGTGAGGCTTTTTAGGTAAAGTGCAATTCATAAGACGGTTTATTGCAAAATTAACCTTGACTTGTGAACCACTGTTTGGTCTCCTGAAGAAAGGAAAGAAGTTCCAATGGAACGACTGATGTCAAGTTGCTTTTGAGCAAATCAAGCAATATCTTCAGAACCCACTCGTGTTGTCACCACGGGAGCCAGGGAAACCGTTGATATTGTATCTGTCAGTAACCGACATGACAATGGGCTGCATGCTTGCACAGGAGTCTGAGGACAAAGTGGAGAAGGCTATCTACTACCTAAGTAAGAAGATGCTGGAATACGAGACATGTTACACTCTGCTTGAGAAGGCTTGTTTGGCCTTGGTATGGGCTACCAAGAAGTTGAGGCACTACTTGTTAGCTCACTCTGTAATACTGGTTTCGAGAGATTAGATCTCATCAAATATCTCTTCGAGAAACCGGCACTTACGAGTAAGGTAGTTCATTGGTTGCTTCTTCTCTCTGAATTCGATTTGAAGTACATGACTCGCAAGTCAGTGAAAGGGAGAGCGGTAGCGGAGTTCCTAGCCGATCACCCAGTGGAGGGAGATGAAGCAGTAGAATATTTGTTCCCAGATGAGGTCATTCTGCATGTTGAATAAGAAACTTGGACTATGTACTTTGAAGCGTCAAACCAGTACAGGTATGGGATACGGGTGTTGCTAATAGCACCCTACGATTCTCACATACCCTTAGCCTTCAAGCTTCGGTTCAAAGTATCGAATAACGAAGCAGAATATGAAGCATGTATTGCTGGACTAGAAGCCGCCCTGGAACTAGGGGCCAAAGCGGTTGGACGTTATTGGAGACTCGAACCTGGTTGTATCTCAAGCAAAAGAAGATTGGAAAGTTAAAGAAGAAAGAATGAAAATCTATCACCAGACCTTGGACATTCTGATTCCTCGGTTTGAAAGCTGAACTTCGCCCATTCTGTTAAGAGAGAACAATAGGTTCGCCGATTCTTTAGCAACTCTATCTTCTATGATAGACATCCTTTTCGGAGTCCGGATACGTCCGATAATT